>JAODGC010000008.1:2000613-2017834 GCA_027574925.1 Ecitoglossa quadriceps
TTACTTTCAAGTTGTTAGTAAACAACCCAAAATATATAAAGCTCCTTAATTTGGATGAGCATGTAATACTTACCTATATTCCTTAATGCATTTATTCATATTTTTATTCCTAGGTTGATCTGAAAGCACTCAAGATTTATCACATGCTAGATGCAGGTCCTAGCAATGCTTTCGTCCCCGTTGATGCACACATCAAGGCAGCTATTAATAAATGTGTAGCACATTTGCAGCATGTGTGTGGTTGCAGTGTGGATCAGTTTAAATTTAACATGAGTAACGCAATGGAGATTACAGTGGCAGTCTTCATTTATATGGAAGATTTGCCAAATATTTTTAAAAACCCAATCACCAAACAAGTATGATATGCAAATAAACAAAATAAACATTTAAAGAATAAACAGTAAATGGATTTTCTTTTGTAGCAAAATGACTGGTTGATTTTGGAACTTCTAAAACAACCATTTGGATGCTCCAAGTACTCATTTTATAGATTGGTCTTTACTTGTGTAAATCAAGTAAACGGGTTCATGTTGCCACACAGAAGACAACTCTATGAGGAGGAATTAAAACATTTGAAAGAGGAATTTGAAGTAACAGCAATTCATATTCTTAAATATATATATATATGTTTATTTATATACTTATTTAGGTATTTTGGCATTTCAGAAACACTTGGGTTCTGATGGAGTATTGATCTATCCCACATTTTCTACAAATGCTTATCAACACAACCAATTTATTTTTAATCTTAGTGGAATACAATACCAAAGTATATTTAACAATTTAGGATTGCCATGTACAAATGTCCCCCTTGGGCTGGATTCTCATGGGATGCCAATTGGAGTACAAGTAATTGCAGGACGTAATATGGATAGACTTTGTTTTGCTGTGGCAAAAGAGTTAGAAAAGGCTTTTGGTGGATGGCATCCTCCTACATAAAACTCTCGTAATTTAGACAACCAAATACTCATAAATCATGGACCGTGTTTACAATGCAATGCAATTGCGATTAATTAATAATGTTAGGAATAATTTTGCACTTAATTGCACGCACACAGAACGTTATCACTTCAGAAGATTTCAAATAACTCACGGTTGCGCAGGTTTCATCATAAATAAAGTCCATAGTGTGGTACAAACTTCCACAACATATTGATAGGAATCTTATCACAAACCAAAGTCAATTGTGCAGTATTGATAAATATCAGTGCCCGCAAAGAAATCATGCTTGTTTGCATTAGAAAATTTACTCAGTTGGATGTTGGTAGTCGTGCTGTGAATATTATATTCAACAGACAATTAATACTAAATTAGGTTAAACCATCGCCAGATTTAATTACCAGTAAAATGTGGATTGTATGTGATGCAATATTACGGTGAGTAATACCTGCAACCAATTACCAGACATTAGTCATTTTCAAAACACAATAATAACATTAGCTTATCGACTTAAATATGGGAACGCTAATCACGAGAGTGTAATGTACACAATATTGGAATATTTAAATGTTCTTCAGTAGTTTTGTAACATAGTGATTTGCGTGATTTACCACTAAATATAGTTTCCAAAGTAACAAAGGTGATATGCATTATAATTTTATTCATGATTATTCAAAGCGAATGAATAAATCTAGTGGTGTGGAATATATCGTACAACGAACTCTTCTTCTAGCATGAAACAATTCAAAACACTTGAAGATCATGCTGAAACCATTGAATGCTTCATTAAATCCTAGATTCATCTATGGATTAATCCTATGAATTTTAGAAGTAACATCTCTCATCAGGTCACTCAACCATCAATCGATTTATACCTATGCTTAGACCTTGATTTCTGTAATTTGTTTAGCATTTTCTCAGTACTTAGTTGTAGGAAGTATTGTAAGTCTTTGGGTCTTCCTCACTCCCAACGCGGGATCCTCGGAGGGAGATACAGTTAAATTTACTGTTGAATGTGCCCAGTTTCATTTCCTTTCTGGTGGGGCGCGACGGCAACGTGCTGTACCACGTATATTTATTTTAAAATACAAGCGCGCCGCGACCGTGCTCGTTGTTAGTTCATAAAGTGCGGCAAGACGTCTTAAAACCAACATTCATCAGAAGTACGAATTACAATCACGTGTATCCGCAGCTCTAGACCAATTGATCAGAGAATTGATTCCTAAAAATGAACATGAGTTAAAAGGTAGTAGTTTTTATATAAATTGGCAACAAGACTAGTACAGTTGGACCCAACAAAGCAGTCGACTTGTGAGGCGCTTGCTTGTGGTTGAATTGGGAACTGCTGCAGACTTGAGAGTTCAAGGTAACGTTGTGGTTTTAGGGGTCGTGGAACAGCTTCCCGCATGAAACAACACCTCCATTAAAATGAATAGACAGCTCTTTTTACATATCCCATTCAAAGCAAGCAAATTTGAAGAGCTGCAGAAAGTGGGCTTCTTTTTATATTGGCTGCAGAATAAGTTGCATAGCAACAATGACCTATCGTGTGGATGTAAAATAGATTGCAGTGTCACTATAATTATTCATCTTTGACCAAGTGTTATTTTTCTCCATTTAATTTGAATTAATTAAACTTGTAGAATAACAACAAATTACATAATTATTTCACTGATCAACTACGGTTAATTTTTAATTGTTCTTTTTTAGTATAATGGAGCTGTTTGGTATCCACTGGGCACCGTTAAACGTCCCCCTCGAACGTCGCATTCAAACGTTCGCTGCGGGATGTTGGTTCCTCACAATGGCCTTTGGTGGATTTATAGCCATCATCTTGTCAATCTACTTGATCGTTTTTACTTCCTATTGGTGGCTTACACTCCTGTACGTCCTCTGGATGAACACACTTGACTCTAAAGTCTGTGAAGAAGGCGGGCGTAAATCGGAATGGGTCCGTAACTGGGTGTGGTGGCGTTACTTTCGTGACTATTTCCCGGTTAAATTGAACCGTGTCCCATTCATGGAGCTCGACCCAAAGAAGAACTACCTCTTCTGTGCCTTTCCGCATGGTATGTTGTGCACTGGGCCGTTTGTAGCGTTTGGCACTAATTACGGAGAGTTCAAAGACTACTTTCCTCACCACGAGCGTAAAGTCATGACATTGGGACAACATTTCGAGGCGCCATTCTTCCGCGAAATGGTTTTAGGCTTAGGAGGTTGTAAGGCTTCTGCCAAGAGTATAGATCACGTGCTTACAAATCCATTGGGAGGAAATGTGGCTGTTTTAATGGTGGGAGGAGCAACAGAAGCATTCTATTGTAGACCCGGACAGTATAAAATTATTTATAACAAGAGGAAAGGCTTCGTGAAGTGTGCATTGAAAGCTGGGAGTCCAATAGTCCCGGTTATTTCATTTGGCGAAACTGATGTCTTTGATCAGGTGAATAACCCAGAAGGTTCATGGGTAAGATTATTGCAGGATTGGCTAAAGAATTATATTGGTATTGCACCGGCGATTCCAGTTGGAAGAGGTTTCTTCCAATATGATTTTGGGTTAGTACCGAGGAGGACACCAGTTACAACTGTTGGTAAGTAAACCATTTGTCATTTTTTCTAAAACGTGACATAATTCAATCCATTTTCTTTTAGTGGGATATCCAATGGATGTCCCCAAGATAAACAACCCAACACAGGAGCAAGTTGATAATGTCCATTCTAAATTTAAGGAATGTTTGATTAAGTTGTTTGAGGAGCAGAAACATATTTATCTAAAGGATGCAGATAAAACCCAATTGGAATTTTTGTAAACTGGTTTTTAAGATGTAAATATTTTATTGCTATTATTAGATAATGGATATTCCCATATTTCTTCAATTTTAACAATATTATTTATGCATTGATTACCACAAGAATCAATATCAAAACAGAGATAATGAAAGCAAATAATACCAGCAGATTCCTAATGACCCTATCCTGCCATGCTCTATTCTCACAACACAACTTATATCCCATATCCGAAAAAGACACCGAATTGTACAACGGAATCCATATTTTCGGCATTAATCTGAACCCAAGGTTATCAATGCACTTCCTCGCTCTATACCCAAACGTATCCACCAAATTTCTCATCTCAAGATAATTATACATCGCCAAGTCACAAATTGTATGGGCATCTTCTTTCCTAGTTCTTGAATAATACCTTAAAGCCTCTCCCACTTCAAACCTTTGCAATGCTTCAAACAAAATCCGACAGTCTTCAAATCCAGCATTCATTCCTTGGGCATAAAAGGGCACCATTGCATGTGCAGCATCTCCAATCATTACAACCTTCCCAAAATGGAAAGGAGAACATTTTATGGAGACCAAGGGCATTGCCTTCTTTCTAAAAAAGTCCTCACAAAGTCGGTCGGTACTTGTATAATTTAGAAAGTCAGGGAATATGTCGTCAAAAAACTTTATAAGGTCTTCTTTAGATTGAAGAGCTTCAAAGATAGTAAAAGGCATAAAAAGGGTCACAGTCCATGAGTTGTCATGATTAGGCAGAGCAATCAACATGAATGTCCCTCGTGGCCAGATATGCAGATGGTTTTGGACCATTCTGAGTCCCTGTTCTTTGTTGATTGTCAACTCGACGTAGCCGTATGGGACAAAAGTCTGCGAATAGTCAAACACGCACGACTTTTGTATCTCAGTGCGAACGGTGCTAAAGGCACCGTCGGCGGCTATTATTACATCAGCAGTATACGAGACGAGTGTATTATTACCACTGGAACAATTGTAACAATATAACATCCTCATAGGGGAGATAACAGGAACAAAAGGACGTACATATCTAGTGTAATACTTCCTTCGGTAGGATTGACTTTTAGCAGTTTATGTTCGAAGTAAATAGAAACATTCTCTTTGTCTAGGGCATTGATCAGTTGGATATTTAAATCTTGACGGGAGATTGAATACAAACACTAAAAAACCACAAAGTGCGCTATCTAAAATATTATTCAGTTGGGAAAATTTAAGATTACCTGTTTGGAAACAGAATCGTATGGATTAGAAACACACTTCTTGTTGGTTTTGGAATGTATATAACGTCCTGTCATAGGTACAGCGGCCTTTAGGACAATGTCTTCCATATTGACCATTCTTAGCGACCTTCGACCACGATTCGACAATGCTAAGTTTATAGATCTACCTTCGACAATGGTTGATGTTCGTGGATCTGGGCGTTTTTCGTAGATGGTCACTTTGTATCCGAGCTTTACAAAAAAGTGAGCTGCGAGGGCCCCAACCTTCAATGTTTGGAGAAATATTAAAGGATGTTTTTCGTAGATTTTATTTGACGTTATGTTACCAGTCCACAACCGATTATAATACAGGATTGCGGCTCAGTCATTTTGCAAGAAACACGTTTTGCTGGTTTTAATTAAATTTATTAAAGCTGTTGTATTGTTTCAGGTATTTATAGACCCTGGAAAGCTGGAAAGGTAATTGATACCAGAAACCTTTGGTATTCATTACTCGGGATTTGTTACTGCGTTTTAATTACACTTAATACTGACAACTAATTCCTATAAGTACCTAGAATTGCGTGTAGCAAATGTAGAAAATCACCCAAACGCTGCACGCATTACATGCGAGCATATAAGTTACTTTTTAGAGTTACAGAGCATTGTACGTACAATTATATATTAATAATAGATTATTTTTACAACATCAGCCATTTTGTCTGTCGATTCTCCTGTAGGTATCAAGTTGCCTTGTAGCGCATCCCTTACACCGTCTGCCCTCCTAGCTCCACTATAAATCATTGATGTTCGTCCCAAATAGGATTCTGATTGTACTATAAGGAAGTGAGTCAAATCCTCTCGTAGCCTGAGGTATATGTCATTATCCTATCCTGTTTATTTAACTTTTATATTTTTACCGCATTCATAAAGCCCAAGAAACGTGAGTAAAGTCGGCGGTAGTGGTGGGCATCGAGTGGGCAGGTAGGGGGCAATGGCGCGCGTGTCGCGACGCCTCGGCGCAGCTCAGCAGTGGACGGCAGCATGTGGTGGTGGTTGCTGCTCGTGGCGGTGGCGACGGCCAAGCGCGGCCCGGCGGGGCAGCATGATCCTGTCATTGAAGAGGTCACGGCCAAGCAACTGGAGCGGGTCCTGGCCGACAAGGATTACGTCGCTGTGTTTTGGTGTAAGTATCCAGACTTAAGCACGCAGCGCACATGTAATACTAGACATAATTGGTGATACTTTTGTGCTGCTTGTTGGATACCATATCCCAATTTGGCGCGGCGAGCAGTGATCCCGCGACGAGCACGTGCCCGCCGCGGCAATTGCCACCCGCGTAATCCGTGCATCATCAACACTGTTTTCATTCCTGACTTGGCGATGATCAATGACCAACCACCAGCCCATTTTGTTGTTGTTATTTCCCTGCCCCGAAGCAGGACACCTGTTGGGCACATTGCTTGCGTGCCAGCAGACATTTTATTTTTACTGTTTAGCAACTTGTATAATGTGAACCATGTCGCGACAATCTTTATTTTTGACCTGTGGACCCAAGACACCATTATGTCTTAATAAATTCACCAATCTGCTAATTTTAAATCCCACATTTCTATGACTCATGAAGAGTGAATTGCCCTCTTCTGCTCAATCTTCTAGAATTATATTTGCTTGTCTATAGATGCTCGCAGCTGCACCACGTGTGACAAGGTCCTTCAAGAGCTGGAACACATTGACGATGACACAGATGCTTTTGGTGTGGACTTTGTGAAGATCAACGACAAACGGCTGGCGAAACAATATGGCATCAAGAACTTCCCGGCGCTCACCTACTTCAGAGAGAAGCAACCAATCATCTATGAAGGTTTACTATCTATCATTCTCTCTCTCCCTCTCTCTCTTTCTCGACAAATACCCAGCCTCATCATCTCATTCAACATCTGCTATTTTTTAAAGCTTCGAATAGAATTATCACGTTCCGTCCATTTTGAACGCGCGCCAAGAATTGCCCGC
This sequence comes from Ecitoglossa quadriceps, assembly GCA_027574925.1. Lineage (NCBI taxonomy): Eukaryota > Metazoa > Arthropoda > Insecta > Coleoptera > Staphylinidae > Ecitoglossa > Ecitoglossa quadriceps. The sequence goes on from JAODGC010000008.1 coordinate 2,007,567, forward strand.
TTGGTCTAGAATGGCTCAGCTCCGCTGGCCAGCGAAACTTCTGAATTAAATTCCAGCTTTCGGTACTCCGCACGCGTTAAAGCTAGCCTAGCATCAAATGATTGCACCCACCATGAAATCGGATGAATTTCACAAGTTAGACATAACTAACATCCGCGTTCTCTTTGTGGGCATCTATTGATGCAATTGAAGCGTGATTAGCCAGTGTGGATTATGCAATAATAGATGAGGATGACCTGTTTCGATCCAGAATCGAACATGATTTGTGTGCGAGTTAATGAGGCCGCCTTTACGCGAGAGATCGGATGCGATGTGAGCAAACTGTAGATGCCCGAGATGCATGCTAAAAATAAACGAATGCTGCCTAGTCGCTGAGAATAGTACATTTTATTGTGTTAGCTCTTGGAGCGTTGTAAAAATAGCGGAAAGGAACAAAAACAGCGAAACAGCTCACGATTCAACTGTGGGTGTAGATGAAAAGCCCTATACTACAACCATGAATCCATCATCCAATGCTGCCAATGCAACTAATATTAAAATATAGGTCACCAATGTCCTTTTAGGTGATCTGATGGACGAAGAAAACGTCCTCGACTTCCTTACATCTCTGGAAGCAATGGATTTGCCCGATAGAATAGAAGAAGTCAACTCTAGAATTCTTGAGAAAATCGTCGAGGACACAGATTACGTTGCGGTATTATTCTGTAAGTCCCCATCTGACTGCATTATACAAGTCCCAATATACAAGGCCCACAAATTGATTAATGCTTTTCTATGTTGTGACTAACTAAATACAACCATATATGCGAACACAGAAACAAGCCGTGTGTTGTGCCACTGTTTCAGGTCCGGATTCAGAAACTTGTTCCAAAGGGGGCGTAAGTAAGTAGCTGACATGTTGGACTAAGAATTTTCATTCTAATCGATTCCCACGCATGCAGCAAGCAAACCTCACGGTAGACAAGTAACCATTCACATAACGATTGGCTCTTCACACTTTTTACTCATGCCACCATATTGGAAATGCTCCATACTTGATGATTTCTTAATGTCCACAATGTGTACTGAATTGGTAGACTAGTTGCCTGGAATTTATATCTTGACCTGAGAATTTTCTATGCACGAAATTCTTGATCGCATGTTATCTTGCCCCATTTCAGCAATTTCTACAAACCAGGTATTTAATTCTCCACAGCTTAAAGTTAATGGAATTGTTTGTATTTAGATAAACCAGAATGCAAGAAATGTTCCAAAGTATTGCAAGAACTGGAGAATATCGACGATGAAGCTGACCAACTTGGGATAGGATTTGTTAAGATCAATGACGAAGAGTTGGCTGAGGAGTACAATTTGGGATCGCTCCCTGCTCTTGTTTATTACAGACACCAAACGCCAATTATATTTGAAGGTAAGCTTTCAATTTCTAATTCCTAAGAATCTTTACCACCTTAACCATATGGTTTGAATTATTTAGGGGAATTAACTCGAGAGGAAGATGTCTTGGAATGGTTGGTCACCCAGAAAAGCACTGGAGACGATGAGGATATCATCGAGGATGTCACCAGCAAAACCCTTTCTACTTTAGTGGATAGTGTTGATAACCTAGTTGTTTTATTCTGTAACTATTCGCTCTTATAATACGTTATACAATATTTCATTATCTATGTTACTGCAGATGATCATGGAAATGAAGACTCAATGCAAGTCCTTGAAGAACTAGAAAAAATCGACGACGATTGTGACAAACATGGAATTCAATTTGTAAAGATTGATGATGATGGTGTTGCTGAGGAGTATGGCATTGATGACCTCCCAGCTGTCGTCTACTTCGAAAAGGGCATTCCGAATGTTTATGACGGCGACCTCGAGCACGAGGAAGAGTTTTTCGAATGGTTAGTGCAGCAGCTCGAGAAGGACGAAATCGAGGATGTTACCGATGAAATGCTTGATAAATTGATCAATGACGGCAAGAGTGTTGCCGTTTTGTTCTGTAAGGACCCAAATTATTTACAGAAAAACTACTGCCATATTCTAAAAATAATAATATCCTGCATTTCTTGTAGACGATGATGACGATAAGAAATCCCAACGTGTCCTCAACGAACTGGAAAATATTGATGACGAATGCGACAAATTAGGCATTGTCTTCGTGAAGATTGATAACGAAGCTGAAGCCAAGGAATACGGCATTGAAAAGATTCCTTCCTTAGTATACTTTGAGAAGGGCATTCCAGCGCTGTATGAGGGCAATCTAGAAGAGGAAGAAAAAGTCTTGAAGTGGTTCGAGCACCAAGCCAAGAGTGATGAAATTGAGGATATTAACGACGAGATGTTAGAGATTATCTTAGATAAAGTTCAACATGTTGCAGTACTTTTCTGTATGATATTCTGCAAAGGCCTAACGTTACAGATTTCATAATATTTATATTCTAGATGACAAGGATCAAAAAAAGAGCCAGAAAATTATCTCCGAATTAGAAAACATTGATGACGAATGTGACCAAAACGATATTGCTTTCGTCAAGATTGATGATGATGAGGAAGCTAAAGAATATGGTATTGATACCATTCCTTCTTTGGTATTCTTTGAGAAGAAGATTCCACATGTCTATGAAGGTGATCTTCTAAATGAGGATGCATTGTTGGGTTGGTTGCTCCACCAGAAAAGACATGCCGAGATTCCGGATATTACTGACGAAATGTTGGAACGTTTGGTTGAGAATACGCCGTATTTAGCTGTTTTATTCTGTAAGTCCACAATTCTGAAATGGTCTACGATCGCGGAATGTAACATTTATTATTATAGATGACAAAGATGATAAACAAGACATTCGAGTCCTCAACGAAATGGAAAACATTGATGACGAATTAGAAAAAGAAGGTATTGTCATCGTCCGCATTGATAACGATGCCGAAGCCAAAGAATACGGCATTGATCATCTTCCTACTCTTCTCTACTTCGAAAACAAGATCCCATCTATGTATGAAGGTGACCTTATGAATGAGGATGAAGTATTACAATGGTTGATTGAACAGAAATCATCTGCTACCATCGAAGAAGTCACTGACGAGATCCTCCAGGATTTAATCGAAGAACATGAATATGTTGTTGTTTATTTCAGCGGCAAATGTGAAGAAGATGAAGAATGTGATGATATCTTAGAAGAGTTGGAGAACATTGATGACGAACTAGATGAAACTGGCATCATATTTGTAACTACAGAAGACACATCTTTGGCAAAGAAACACGGTATTAAGGGATATCCCAAGTTGGTCTTCTTCAGAAACAAGGAACCCTTGTTATACACTGGAGATATCGAAGATGAGGACGAGGTATTAGCATGGTTGACAGATGAAGATACTTTAGAGATTCCGGATAGAATTGAGGAGGTCAACGAGAAAATGTTGGATGATATTTTGATGAGGAATGACCATGTTGTTGTTTTTTTCTGTAGGTAATTCATAGTTTTAGAATTTACTGAGATAAACATTGCGATTTCTTGTGTTGTAGATAAAGAAGGTGACAAAAAATCACAGAAAATCCTCCAAGAACTAGAAAATATTGATGATGAATGTGAAGAAAAGGACATTAGTTTCGTCAAGACCTCTGATGATGGAATTGATAAGGAATACGACCTTGCCACCCTTCCAGCGTTGGTTTTCTACCGACATAGATTCAGAGAGATCTACACTGGTGACTTAATGCACGAGGAGGAGATCCTTGAATGGGTTCTGGATTTGCACGAGTCTGCTCCTGACGTAATAGAGAATGTTGACAGGAAGACATTGCAGGTAGCATCGTCGTATCTCCGTCACGATTGCCACACATTTCCACCTCCGAATTCTGTATTTTCAGGTTCTCATCAATGATGTTGAACACCTCGCCGTGTTCTTCTACTCAGATGATTGTGACAAGTGCAATGATGTCCTAGAAGAACTGGAAACTATCGATGATGATGCTGACAAACATGGTATCCAATTCGTCAAGTCAAAAGATCACAAGCTAGCTTCAGAAATTGGCATTTTTAGCTTCCCGGCGCTGGTATACTATGAGACTGGTGTGCCAATTATGTTTGACGGTAAGACCTACCTCACTTCTATTTACCCCACTCTAACATGAGTCTTTTCTGCGTTGCAACATTGATGGAATAATCGGAGACTGTGTCTATTGTTTTAAGGCAACCTTAAAAAAGAGGAGAAAGTACTGGAATGGCTAGTTGAACAAAAAAGTAAGATTTCGTTATATTAAGTATATGTACAGATATGCAATTGCAATGTGCGTGTCGAAATTCAAAATTTTCTGTGGCGTAGAGAATGGTGGATATTGTTGGGAGTCAATTGTTTCGGAATCTTTTTTGTTGTGCTCGGATGTGTGATTTGCATGAGCGTTGCATGTTGCTATGATGTCTATAGGTGATGATGACGACGAGGATGATGAAGATGATGGCGACGATGATGACGAGGAAGAAGATGATGACGAATATGATGACGATAACGACGAAGACGAAGATGATGATGATGATTATGACGATGATGGCTATGATAATGATGACGATGATGACGAAGATGATGATGATGATGATGACGACGACGATGATAGCAACATAGCAAGTAAAATATTGCACGGCTCAAAGAAATCCTCAGGTAATCGTCAAGAGTAGTAGAAATTTGGAGTAACCAGCAAGCGGACCTATGGGACCAATGGATGTTCTCTGTCAAAATGCATGTCCTCCTTTGCGCGCTGCATGCAGGGCATAGTGTCAGACTCACTCCTTTTGTACCGTGTCTATCTCTCTTTTACTCTCTATCTCAGTCTAATCACTAACCGCTACTTTTCCACCCCGTGTTTTGCTAATCCAACAAACCAACACACAGTACGGGTGATATCTGACATTGTGTTTCCTGCTGCAGGCGATGGCTGTTTCTACGTCGGACTAGGCGGCCGGAAAGAACTCCCGAAAGCAGCCAACCTTGTTCCATACCAATGTTGCCCGAGCAAGCCAGCCCGCAACAGCAAGCTCGCGCGCGTTCAACCTTCCACAAAGCCTGCCCCAGCCCGCCATCGCAATGAACTCGCCAAGGCCGACAAGAAGGGCGGCAAGGGGACCAAGGGCTGGACCGGTAAATATATGTGGTGGTGGTAGAATGTGCACACTCTAATCAAGCAAATGTTACATGACGATGATGATGATGAAGCCAAGTGAAGCATTTCTCTCACTCACTCTGTCTCTCTGGACTGTAGGCCAACATAACTGCATTCTTTAGGTATCCATTTCGACAGGGACGGACTGAACGTAAATAACTGTTAGTCACACGCGCAAGTGATCCTTGATTGACAAGATATTTTCCCCCTCCCATTTCTAGCCCTTTTCTGTAGCATCGAGTAGCAATGTAGTAGCGCTTCAGTTCGCCCCTGGTTTGCTCATGCACCAATTTCGCTTACGCTTTTTTTCATTTTCGTTGATTAATCGATTTTACGAGTGACACACTTTTTGGTTTGTTTTTCATTTCGGTATAAGAAACTAAATTGTTGATACGATCTATTGTTGTTGATATTGTTGTTACAATAATGTGTAGTGGCTTCGATAAGCTCGTTTGCAATCGTAAAAGTGGGATGATTCTATACCTGCCAAACTGCTTGCTCTACGTGTTCTTGTTCATGATCAAAACTCCCCCAGGATTACAATTGCATTCGAGATGTATTGTTTTATATAAATCGCTGAACAACGTCAATTCAAACACTATCGTTGTACACTATTGTTATCCAAATAAAATCTTTGATTTTCTATTTACGTCAATGATGAAATTGTTTATCTGGCCATTCTATGTCTTTCTGTGTTTCGCCGCAAGCGGCAATCAATGTTGTAATGCGCGTTGCCATGTCTTTCTTTGTGTACTCGCTGCCGCCTTAACTTTTCACTCTTAGGTAATTTGTTGGACGAAAACGAGGTATTGGACTGGATGATGGATCAGAAGAATGATGAGAGCATCCAGGAGATAAACAGAGACCAACTGTTCAAGTATATTGAAACTAAAGAGTTCCTTGCGGTCGTATTCTGTAAGTTTTCACATCCTACCAACCTCAAACAGCTTAATAATTGAAGAAATTGTTACAGATAATGAGGAAGATCCAGACAGTCCTAGAATCCTTCGACATATTGAATTAATCGATGATGAAGCTGCTGAATATGGCATTAAGATCGTCAAGAATAGTGATTCGTTGATGGCGAAAAAGTACGGCTTCAGAAATCCACCAGGTATCAGTTATTTCAGAAAAGGGAAGCTTATCAACTACGACGGAGATATAGATGATGAGGAGGAGCTACTAGACTGGCTTACCGACCCCGAAAACATGGAACTCACCGATCACATTGAGAAAGTCAACAGGAAGATGTTTGAGAAGATTAAAAAGAGTTCTGATTATGTTGCTGTCTTCCTATGTAAGATCACCCCCACTACTTCCTCATGACCGTTATCTCGTAAATGTTTTAGACAGCGCCGACTGCAAGCAATGCCCCAGAGTTTTGCTCGAAGTTGAACACATTGACGATGAAGCAGACTCAGCTGGAATCAACTTTGTAAAGATTGATGACAAAGAATTAGCGAAACAATATGGAGTTTTCGCACTACCAGCCATTTTGTTTTTCAAAACTGGATCCAAAGAGCCTGTTATCTACGCTGGGGATTTATATGATGAGCAGCAGATTCTCCAATGGTTGATGACCCAACAGGATCCAGCAGGAGATATCATTGAAGCAACTGGAGGGAATGATCTGATTGGAATGATTGAGGAGGAGGAAGCTTTAGCTGTTTATTTCTGTAAGTAGAAGGAAGTGATGCAATGTAATATGATAAAATAGCCCAGATTGACTGTCAGAAGTCAGAATACAAGCCGTCTCCACCATATAAATTTATATTCCATACAGGGAACAAGACGCAGTGCGATCTATGCAGCGCTGCGCAAGAAAACGCCAAAAAGGGCCATAAACACAAGGCAAACGCCGAAGGTGCAGACACGGCAGTAAACGGTGATGATCATGATAGTTGCTATGAAATTGGTTTTCCTTTTGTACCCGAGTATTTATGTAGATATTTGCCATTTTTGGATTGAAGATTGCCTGCAGGTTTCTTTGATTGAGAGTAGTTTTGTACCCATTGATACAACACACATAAACACACGCATTTTGCACAAAGCATATTGATAGCTTCTCATACCCTCAGTTAAAATAACCCCAATGATACCCCCACCCCAAGAACATTAGTCTAATATTCGCTCAATATTGTAGATTCGGACGAATGTGAACAATGCACCAAAATCTTAGAAGAACTGGAGAATATCGATGATGACTGTGAACGCCATGGTATCACATTTGTCAAGACCCATGATACCAAAGTAGCAGAAAAATTCGGAGCTTCCGAATTCCCAGTTTTGATGTATTTCGAAAAGGGCACAGGTGGAATATTTGATGGGGATATCATGGAAGAAGAAGAAGTCCTACAATGGTTGATCCAACAACGTACTGAAGACAGAATCGAACTCATCACTAGGATAATGCTGGAAAGAATGGTAGAAGATACCCAGTATCTCGCCGTCTACTTCTATAAACAAAACTGCCACATTTGTGAGGAGATCCTAGAGGATCTAGAAAATGTAGATGATGAAATTGATGTCTATGGAATCCATCTTGTAAAAATCCAAGACCCTCCCTTGGCAAAACGCTACAGTATCAAGACATTCCCAGCTTTGGTCTACTTCAGAAACGGGAATCCATTGCTCTTCGAGGGAGATCTTCAGAATGAGCAATCGGTGTTGGAGTGGTTGGTTGATGATGACAACCGGGAATTGGCTGATGAAATAGAAGCTGTCAATGAGAAAATGTTGGGGAGGTTGTTGAGTGAATCACCATTCCTTGCTGTGTTCTTTTGTAAGTGAAGAAAATATTTTGAATGAGGAGGTAATTTAGAAAAGGCTCTTTATTGTAGATGATGAAGACTGTCCAGAATGCGATGAAATTCTAGAACAACTGGAGGAGATAGATGGAGAGGCTGATCTCTTTGGAATCGATTTTGTTAAAGTTTGTAGTGCTGATGCTGCAGCTGAGCAGGGACTTCACAATCTCCCTGCTTTGATGTACTTCAGAAAAAAGACTCCAATGGTCTACGATGGTGACTTGACAGCTGGGGATAGAGTATTAGATTGGTTGACTTCGCAGGATGTCTTCGAGATTAAAAATGAGATTGAGGAAGTCAACAAGAAGATGTTGGAGAAATTACTGGAGGAGAATGAATTTGTTACCGTATTTTTCTGTATGTACCTCTATTGTAGCCCAATTGAGCAGTTGATATTGTATAGGCTTTTTTCCAGATGAGGTCCACTCAGAAGAAAGTAAACACATCCTTGAAAAGTTGGAAAACATCGACAGTGAAACCGACAATTTCGACATCACCTTTGTCAAGATGGCGGATGCCCGTTATGCCCGTAAGTGGGGGGTTACTCATCTACCTTCAATCGTCTACTTCCGACGCCGATTCCCTAGCATATTCCGCGGTGACCTTAAATCCGAACGAGACGTCTTGGAATGGCTGCGAAGGAATAGATTCCGTCAGCCAGAGCTCAACATCTTCATGTACGCCCTGCTGGCGATCGGCATTGCCTTCATCACGTACACTGCATTCCTGCTGCAGTGCTTTAAAGCGCAACCGCCGCCACCAGCGCAGCACCCGAAACAAACGTAGATGCCATCCTGTGGTATTCATCCTGAGAGCGTGTGGCTTTGGTTTGTGTAGGTGTGTGGTTTGTGCGTGACTGTGATTGAAATCTCTCGATCAGTTCTCCTTGTTTTCTTTGTACGACTGTTTCACGATGGATCCCACCATTTAGAACGAGAGGAATAATAATTTAGCAACTACCATCATACTCCGACAACAACAAAGCAAGATGGAGGCAGAGGAAGATACAGATTGTAAATAGGAAGAGCAATTTCATGTAAATATATTTGAACCATATCCATTTGTTTATTCCTGCCAACATTCGGGCTCGATGCAGAATCGATGAGAATTATTTCCGTTAGGTCAATATGTACTATTTGTCTTCATTTAATGTTATGATATAACTAATAAACGTTAATTGTTTATGGAAATGCTTAACGAGTGCTGTATAGGCACTCTGCAAATTTAGAGAATCGATTCTAAGGCCTATAGTCACGGAGATAACGAGGAAAATTCGTTGAAATGCATAAATGGATAAATTGCACTACCGACCAATCGCTGGATTTTGCAAAGAAGCTGACAACTATTTAGATTATGCTTCGTAAGTTGCCTATCTACAGAAATCCAATTTGAATTCCAAACAGACTTTCAACTGACTTCCTATTCAATTGCTTTACAACCGAAGCTGGCACAGGTCATACAAGTGGAACTCCGATGTTTCCCGATCCCACCTGAGTGCAGCTAGCGCACGAGCGCGAGAGTTAAAAACTCAGGTGTTGTTTGCCTTTGCTACGTGTCCTATGCGGAGCGTACGCGACCGTGTGTGCTCCGCGTCGCTTCCAAGAAAGGCCGGTGCAGCAGGTGCGTGATTCAACCTCCATCTATCATCACCAACGGTTCTTGCTGCTCTTCAGCTGCTCCACGAACAAAAGGAGTGCGCCTTAATCGCGCAAGACAAGGTAAGCACATTAACAACTTATAAAACATGCCCTATTTCAGCCCGCTATCACCTGAATGCCCACTTTATACGATTAGCCGGTATCGTCGAGTGGAAAACGACCTTTCCGCGGCATTTGACATTTAACAGAAATACTAAAAAGGCAGAGCGAAGGTGTGGGACACTTCTACCAGTGTAACATTGCGTTGGGTTTTGTATTGTGTGTTATAAACCGGAGATCCTGGTGATTTACCTCACTTCCGGATAGGTACCATCAGCAGAATAAGCGGAGGTATGCAGCATTATCTGTGAAAAAACTGCCTGATAGATATTTTCAAAGGAAGAGATTACTAACTGAAGTATTATATTTGTCGGGTGCTAAAAACCCATCATATCTGATATTTGTTATCAGCGTCTATATCGATCAATGACGATATTAACTCAATAAAATAGTAATCCTCTGAATACTCTGAACACTGTTTAACCCATTTATTATTTAGCTGCTGTATTTTTACGCCAAGAAAGCGCAAAATGAAAGCTAAGTGTAACAATTACTCTTTATATTGTGCTGCGCAAGCTTAACAAACTCTAAACCAAATAAGCACAATAAAAACTATGCTAG
>JAODGC010000008.1:2017934-2146916 GCA_027574925.1 Ecitoglossa quadriceps
TAACAATTACTCTTTATATTGTGCTGCGCAAGCTTAACAAACTCTAAACCAAATAAGCACAATAAAAACTATGCTAGAAAGCGCTGACAAATGCAAAGCCAGAGCTGGTAGGTAATGACCGTGAAACTCATGAAGTCAGGTCCAATTATTCACACTGAGGGAGACAAACAATTGTAGTGCAAGCTCAACAAGCATCAATTGGTACTCAAGTACCAAAAGTGTTACAATCCAAATTATATAAACCGTCTGACAAAGAAGAATTTATGAAAATATTAAACTCGCACATCTTTTACCATTTTGCTATTACCTTTTTAGTCATGGCTCACTGATCCCGGTCTTCATTCTTTCTTTGAAGTAGAAGAAGAGTTTGAAGAAGATCGGTCGAGGTACTGTACACTCAACTAGCTGAACATAACATTTTCTTTGTTTCTATAGCTACTGGACTTTCTTCCATGCACTCATCTGAAACCCAATCAGCAGTTCTGCACCAAAACCCTCAATCACGTGATGTGATAACAAGGAGATATTTAGTGCATGCAAATCAGTCTGCATCCTAACTCAGGCGTTGCCGCGTTGTTACATATTTATATTACTAGTATCGAGAAATTGGTCACCAAGGTTGTGCGTGCACTGTACAACAGACACACACCATCTCCTAATATTAGCAATCCACGCAAAATAAGTTCCTTAATTGCCCAGAAATAGTTTAAATGAGAATTCAATTGAAGTGCGGGGCATTCTAGATATTTAATGTGTAGGTTCCTAAGTGAAGGATGTTGGTATATTTATGAGGTGTTATCCAAACAGATGACAGGCATTCAAACGGTAGATTTGTCAAACACCCGCCTACGATGATCATAAATTACTAAACCGATTTGTAATTCCAGTATTTTTAGTTGCACATAGAATGCGCATATTTTCCGAAATGTAGGATGGACATATTTAACGGCATACAACTAATGGTACTTTAGAGCAAATCTGAGTTACTCTCTGCTTCTAAATTTACAGGTAGGTATATATGCCGTAATGGACAATTACGAGGATACGAGCAGAGCTAATGGCACATAAGGCGATATTATGCTGCAACACATTGCTGCTATTTAACTGTACTATCTGGTTGGACAGCAGTTGTCGTATAGTTCTGGTGGTTCGGAAGTTTAAAATTCAAGTGGTAACCCTTAGGTATCTAACTCATATCACTATACATTTTGAAAAGTAAGAAAAACGAGAGTAATCTAAATATATACTTCTGCTCCAAGTCAGAAAGTAGACAATTTCACACGTGCTACTACATCATTTCTTTATATTGTAACCACTATGAGAACTGTGTCTTAGTAATTGACGATTTCCAGAATGGATTCCGTCTGGGTACGAGACCCCGATGAGGGTTTCATCCTTGGAAATGTCACCGAATGGTTCTCAGATGGTGCTGAAGTATTCCCATTCGAACGCAAGCACCCTAAACGCATCTCTGGCTTTGATGACATCTACCAAGCCGGTGATCATTCAAAGCAGTATGATGACAACTGTGAAATGATGTTCCTCAACGAGGCCACGTTATTGAACAACATTAAAAAGTGTTATTACAATAATAAAATTTACGTTAGTATCATTTCTTGCAATTTAAAGGCAAGTTGATATACTTCATATCGTTGTATTTTTCACAGACCTATGTTGCAAATATTCTTATCGCAGTCAATCCATACAAAGAAATTTCTGACTTATACACCTCCCAGACCATTAAGAAGTACCAAGGAAAGTCTTTAGGTGAAATGCCTCCCCATGTATTTGCCATTGCGGATAAAGCCTTAAGGGACATGAGAGTCATCAAGAAATCGCAGTCTATAATAGTATCTGGAGAGTCAGGCGCTGGTAAAACGGAATCTACGAAACATCTCCTGAGGTATTTGTGTGAAAGCTGGGGGTCTAAAGCTGGACCCATTGAGCAGAAGATCCTGGATGCTAATCCAGTCCTTGAAGCATTTGGTAATGCAAAAACTACGAGAAATAATAACAGTTCAAGGTTTGGTAAGTTTATCGAAGTGCATTTTGATAAGAACTTCCAAGTCGTTGGAGGACATATCTCCCACTATCTACTTGAGAAGAGCAGGATTTGTAGTCCTGCTGGTGAAGAGAGGAGTTATCATGTTTTCTATAGACTAATGGCTGGTGCTCCTCAAAATCTGAGACAATCCTTAGAACTTACACAACCAGAGGACTTTAATGTATGTCATACGCATTGATAAACTATCTTTTAAAAATGAAATATTTACAAATAAAATTCCAGTACCTTCGCAATGGATGTACCCAATACTTCTCAACCCCCACCACCGAAAAAAAACTACGAGCTAATCAGAAGAGCCATCTGCATATCAGCAAAGGACCACTAAATGATACCCTGTTGAACGATTACGAAGACTTTCAAAGCCTGCATGATGCCCTTGGACGAATTGGGTTAAGCGATGCAGAACGCGTGCAAATCTATTCGATTGTCGCGGCCGTCCTACACTTAGGCAACGTAGAATTTGAGGATGACCTAGAAGATACGCGCGGTGGGTGCAGTATTAGTGCTAACAGCGAGAAATCATTGCACACTGCATCAAAGCTGTTAGGGATCGATGGCAGTGAATTGAAGCAAGCTTTGGTGTCACGTGTGATGCAGAGTGCAAGAGGGGGATTCAAAGGGACGGTGATAATGTAAGCCAGAAATAAACCTGACCCATTTAGGTGTCATTGCTACGGATTATTTTGTAGGGTTCCTTTGAAGATCCACGAGGCGAGGAGTGCACGAGATGCTTTGGCGAAAGCACTGTACAGCAAATTATTCGATTATATTGTCCTACGGATTAATAAAAGTATTCCTTTCCAAGTTTCCAGTTATTACGTTGGTGTTTTGGACATAGCTGGATTTGGTAAGACCTCTAAACGCATCTTCAAACTCTATCGATGACCCTAATCAATTTCTTCTTGTAGAATTCTTCACAGTTAACAGTTTTGAACAATTCTGCATCAACTATTGCAACGAAAAACTACAAGAATTCTTCAACGAGACTATCCTCAAATTTGAGCAGCAACTCTATAAACGCGAAGGTCTCAACGTTCCAGAAATTAAATTCGTAGACAATCAAGATTGTATTGATATTATTGAAACCAAAAACAAGGGTATCTTTAATCTATTGGATGAAGAATCTAAACTGCCGAAACCTGTATTTACACATTTTACTTCCGAGGTCCATGCCCAGTGGCCCAGTCATTTCCGGTTGGCCTTACCCAGATCATCTCGGCTAAAAGCCCACAGGAATATCAGGGATGATGAAGGTTTTGTTATCAGGCATTTTGCTGGAGCTGTTTGCTACCAAACGGTATAAAAAATTTTAAGTTAAATATCTGGAAGGGTTTTGATATAGAAACTTTGCAGAATCAATTTATTGATAAGAACAACGATGCACTTCATGCATCCCTTGAGGGAATCGTTCAAGAAAGTTCAAATAAATTCATCCAGAGTTTATTCGCCAATCCAGAGTCCCAGAAAGGAAAGTTGAGCTTCATCAGTGTTGGGAGTAAATTCAAGACGCAGTTGGCTGAGTTGATGGAAAAATTAAGAAATAATGTATAAAATGCAATGTATGCTTGATCGGATATTGTTTGATAGCAATTCTTTATAGGGTACTAATTTCATTCGTTGTATTAAACCCAACTCTAAAATGGTTGACCATCAATTCGATGGTCCTCTGAGTTTGATGCAGTTAAAATGCTCTGGAATGACAAGCGTCCTCCAGTTAATGGAACATGGCTATCCCAGTAGAACACCCTTCAATGATTTGTATTCAATGTATGCCAATTTTCTTCCCGAGGAGTTGAAAGTACTGCCACCAAAAACTTTCTGCGAGGTAAATTCAAGAAGAAAATTATAACATTCTACTAATTTTGATGAGTTTTCACAGGCAATGTTGCACAGCTTGAATCTACAAGAAAAGGACTATAAATTCGGCGTGACTAGAGTTTTCTTCCGGCCTGGTAAATTCTCTGAATTCGACAAGATCATGCGTAGTGACCCTGAGAATCTAAAAGCTATCATTGCCAAGGTCAAGAAGTGGCTAGTTAGATCAAGATGGATAAAATCGCAATTTGCTGCCCTCACTGTGATTAAACGTAAATTTTTCCGTTGCAAAGTCAATGAAGCCCTTATTTAAAGCCTTTTTGTTGATTTCTTTCAGTAAAGAACAAAATCCTCTACAGACGTCACGCATTAATTACCATCCAAAAAACAGTTCGTGGATACCTTGTGAAAAAGAAACATCAACCCAGAATTAAAGCATTGCGTAACATGAATGGTCTAGATGCAAGGGTCAAACAACTAGAGTCCATCACCGCTCAGTTGAAGGATAAAGAACGTAGTCTCAATGAGATTGCTTCCTTGAAGGCGGAAATCAAAGCCAGCATTGAGAAAATGCGCAAGGACATTAACTCTGCTTCTTATGCAGAAACAACATACAATTTGGTAGTGGGCAAAGTAAACAATCAGATGGCAGTATTACAGAAAAAGGTTCAAGAGCAGAAGAATGCAGAGGAACAAGAACGGTTGAGAAAGATTCAACAAGAGCTAGAAAAGGAGAAGAGGAGGAAAGAAGAGGAAGAGAGAAGGCTACGTGACGAGGAAGATAATCGTAGGAAAAAGCAGGAGATAGAGGCTAAAAGGAAAAAAGAAGAGGATGAACGTCGTAAGCAGGAGGAAATGGATAGGAAAACAGCAATGGTCCTCCAAGCCCAACAGGAAACTGAAGACAGAAAATACCAAGAGCAACTTGAGCAAGAACGTCAGGATCACGAGTTGGCTTTAAGATTAGCCCAAGAGAACAATGAGAATTTAGAAGATAGTCCTCCACTTTCACGCAAGTATGTAGATTGTATAATATCTATTTTTGTATATAACTACCAAAATGTACAAATTGTGGTGGCAGTGCATTTCTTAAATATATCTTTCTAATCACAGCGGCGCAATGGACCCCAATCGGAATATACATAAGCTCGTCAGGTACAATGAACGCAATTGTTTTTTGTATTAACAGATTGATAACCACCGAATCTAGGACAAATCCACTACTAACCAGTTAACCACTAATTTACATACACACTGCATGCACGTAGGCATACACAAATTCTACATACCACCATGCAAAAACATCAAAACAGCGGCTTCTGCATAGTAATCTTAATTTTTTAAACAGATGCGAGGCTGTGAGAAATCAACAGAATGCCCTGAGCAAATCCAAACACGATTTATCACGCTGGAAGTATTCCGAACTTCGTGATGCAATCAACACATCTTGCGATATTGAACTTTTAGAGGTATCCAATAGCCATCCTCTTCATTCCGGATATTTATACATTCTTTATCGGATGGTTTCAGGCATGTAGGCATGAATTCCATCGTCGTTTGAAGGTCTACCACGCATGGAAAGCAAAGAAGAACAAGAAGTCTATCATGGACGAGAATGACAGAGCTCCAAGGTCTGTACTAGAAGCCGCAGAAAAATTACCCCGCGGTCCAATCAAAAGCGTCACCAAGGAGAATGGTCAGAGATATTTTAAGATTCCGTTCACGCGTCCTGCCACGATCCAAGCGGAACAACAGCAGGAAGGTAAGAAAGGTTGGTGGTATGCTCACTTTGATGGGGAGTTTGTAGCTCGGCAAATGGAGCTGCATGCCGAGAAAACTGCAGTGCTTTTGGTAGCTGGTAAGGATGACATGCAGATGTGTGAGTTGTCTTTGACCGAAACTGGGCTTACAAGAAGGAGAGGTGCTGAGATTCTGGAAAATGAGTTCAACAGGGAATGGATCAAACATGGTGGTGAGAATTATGTGCGTCCAGCTGACAGAAAGCAATAGATGTATTTATGTTAAACCTTGAGGCAATTATTATATAGCAGTGCTATATATTTATTTTTCATAATTTATATTATTCTATCACTTAAGAAGGGGTTTATTAATAAAGATAGTTGTTGCAATGCTATTGTGCATTCAAACCTTTGAATATCCCGCGCAATTTGGTATCAGAAGTTGCCTATTACTATGGACTAGCCTAGTTCTACCATCCGATCCGTCGTCGACTAGCGTTTATCGTGGTTTGTTGTTTGGTTGATGTTTGTCACCTGTCGCGAATTGTCTTTACCCTCATCTACTCAAAAAACCATCTAAACTCATTGCGTGAATGCTCGGAAAATGTATCTCTCGTCGTTGCTCAAGAGCAGAGGCTTATTGGCTCGAATTTGTGCCTCATCTTTTCAAAATTCACGTCTGTCCGGTCGCAATGGACCCCTAACCACACACTCTAGAAAATTACACCTGGTGTCCAGATCCATGCTGATAACTGCTGAAAATTTAAAACCCTCGACTCTACATACTGCCAAGTTTGTCGAACGCCATTTGAACAAAACTGCTTACATAGCTGCGAGGTATTTTACTGCAAAGACTACTGATGATGGAGATAAAGGCAATGAAGAGGCTTTCACTCCACAACTACCAGCAACAGTGGCTGTTCCTGAGGTGTGGCCTCATGTGCCTGTTATTGCTATCAGTAGAAATATAGTCTTCCCTAGGTTTATCAAATTAATTGAGGTGAGTACTAATCCTGTATGAAGTAGGCTGATTATTAAATCTTTGATAACAGGTGACAAATCCAGCTTTAATGGAGTTAATCAGAAGAAAAGTCAAACTAAACCAACCCTACTGTGGAATATTTCTCAAGAAGAGTGAAGAAAACGACGCCGAAGTTGTTAAGGACATTAATGATGTCTACAATGTGGGCATCTTTGCTCAAATCCATGAAATGCAAGACTTGGGAGACAAACTCAGATTGGTTGTCATGGCACATAGAAGAATCAAGATCACAGGACAGATTCTAGACAACCCTGATGAAGCCATGCCAAAAGGTAAACCTTCTTGTTTTGTTTTGTTGTTTTGATCCACTGCCAATTACAGTATTTATTGTTAGAGATGAAACTACAGTTTCCGCTTTTTAAAACCTCCATGAACGTTATTGTAGATGACGATGCTAGAAAACGGAAGGGCCGTAATAATAACAATCGATTCAAAAAACCCGTTGATACTAGACCACTGCCTTCAGTGGCAGCAGTACCGCCTCAAAGTGTTGATCGCGCCAAAGAACCTCTTCTGATGGTAGAAGTTGAGAATGTTGTGCATAACAAATTCAGGCAGACTGAAGAAGTCAAGGCGTTGACACAGGAGGTCATCAAGACAATCAGGGATATCATCAGCTTGAACCCGTTGTATCGTGACAGTTTGCAGCAAATGATGCACCAAGGTCAGCGGGTCGTGGATAATCCTGTATATTTGAGTGATCTGGGAGCGGCGTTGACTGCAGCTGAGGCGAAAGAATTGCAGGAGGTTCTTGAAGAAGTTGATGTATGCTGTTTATTTTTCACTTGGGCACTTATAATTATTTGTTGTGTTGATTTCATTACAGATACCAAAGCGTTTAATGCTTTCCTTGTCATTGCTGAAGAAAGAGTATGAATTGTCGAAATTACAGCAGAAAATTGGTAGAGAAGTGGAGGAGAAAGTAAAACAGCATCACCGAAAGTATATTTTAATGGAACAATTAAAGGTAATCAAAAAAGAGTTGGGCTTAGAAAAAGAGGACAAAGATGCAATAGGCGAGAAGTTCAAGGAAAGAATCAAAGCCAAAGTATTACCTCAAGCTGTCTCAACTGTAATTGATGAGGAATTGTCCAAATTGAACTTTCTAGAAAGTCATAGTTCTGAATTTAAGTAAGACTCACTAAACTAACACCCCAATCGCATATTTAACTCGAACAAACCCTTTCTTGAGTACAGTGTAACACGAAATTATCTGGACTGGCTAACTTCCCTTCCTTGGGGCATTCAAAGTACCGAGAACTTAGACCTAGACAGAGCCTCTGCCATTCTAGAAGAAGACCACTATGGAATGGAAGACATTAAACGTAGAATTTTAGAATTTATTGCAGTAAGTCAACTGAAAGGAAGCACACAGGGTAAAATATTGTGCTTCCATGGTCCTCCTGGAGTTGGTAAAACAAGTATCGGTGAGTTAAGATATAAATATGCATTTGTCTGGTGGTATTAAGTTTTCTTTCTTCAGCTCGTTCGATTGCTAGGGCTTTAAATCGTGAATACTTTCGGTTTTCTGTTGGTGGGATGACGGACGTTGCAGAAATCAAAGGACATCGACGTACTTACGTTGGGGCAATGCCTGGCAAGGTAATTCAGTGCTTAAAGAAGACCAAGACTGAAAATCCATTGATTTTAATTGACGAGGTTGATAAAATTGGAAAGTATGTAATTTTTCTGGAAAGTGTTCACATCATTTGGCATTCTAATTGCCGTTTTTGCTGTATCTAGGGGATTTACGGGTGATCCATCCTCTGCCCTTCTTGAATTATTAGATCCTGAACAAAATGCGAATTTTCTCGACCACTATCTTGATGTTCCCGTGGATTTGTCAAAGATTCTCTTCATCTGCACAGCGAATGTCATCGAGACAATTCCGGAACCTCTCCGAGATCGCATGGAGATGATAGATATGTCTGGATATGTTGCTGAAGAAAAGCTAGCTATTTCTAAACAATATCTTATTCCACAAGCAATGAAAGACAGTGGCCTCAAGGATGAAAACATCAAGATCGAAGATGACAGTTTGAAAGTCCTCATCAAACAGTATTGTCGTGAATCAGGTGTGAGGAATTTGCAGAAACAAATCGAGAAAGTAGTCCGAAAAGTAGCTTTCAAGGTGGTTAAAGACGGAACTCATTTTGTGAACGTCACTCCAGAGAATCTCCAAACTTTTGTGGGTAAGCCCATGTTTACCCAAGATAGGATGTATGCCGAAACCCCTCCTGGGGTAGTGATGGGTTTGGCGTGGACTGCAATGGGTGGGTCAACATTGTTCATTGAAACCACAACGCGAAGGCCAAATTTGGATAAGGACAATGATGGGACGTTGGAGTTGACTGGACATCTTGGCAATGTGATGAAGGAATCCGCAAAGATTGCGTTGACTGTAGCAAGGAACTTTCTGAATACTAAAGATGAAGGGAATAAGTTTTTACAAACTAGGTAAGTGAATATTTTTTGGTATGGATTTGCATTGAATTTTTCCTGTTTTAGTCATTTACATCTTCATGTACCTGAAGGGGCAACACCTAAAGACGGTCCTAGTGCCGGTGCTACAATAGCCACTGCTTTGATCTCGTTGGCAATGGATAAACCAGTTCGGCAGGACGTGGCCATGACTGGGGAGATTTCCCTTACAGGAAAAGTACTTCCAGTAGGAGGAATTAAGGAGAAGATAATAGCAGTAAGTCTCCTTCGGAATATTTTTTTCCCTCAAAATTGATCTCCATCTAATTCAATTTTCGCTAGGCTAAGCGTTCCGGAATAAAATGCATCATCCTCCCTGAGCAGAACAAAAAGGACTACAATGACCTCCCAGCTTTTATTATCGAGGGCATCGATGTGCACTTTGTGAGTGACTATTATCAAATCTATGACATTGCCTTCACTCCTTCGACAGGCGAACATTTGTCGTCGTCCTCATCAATATCCTGATAATTATTGACTCATTGTAACAAAAGATGAATTAAATTTGGGTGTTGTTATCGGATCAATGTATACAGATTTAATTTTATATAGTGTCATTAGATCCGCTAGTTTTTAGGCAGGAATATTCCACAGGGAAACATCGTCACATTTTCCATGGGAAACTTGTTACATATTATTACGATGAATATTTTGTACGTTGTATTCTATGTAAATACAAAGAGTTGTTTCAATTACGTTGTTGACTAAACGTCTTCATGGACTTTATGGATTAAATATATATGATCTTGATGGGAATGTCACCTTATGCAATGCTACATCTCGTGCGCATAATTTACAATGGTTTCATGTTGAAAATGGGAAAATTTACCACACCACGGATGGGTTCACTTAAATTCACCTGGATAATGGTTTAAATTACGCTTGGGAATTGATCATGAAAATAGTTAATCGTGTATTGTTTACGAATTATATCAACTTCATGACGCATACTATTGAATTATTTATGGCGTAGAAATGTTATTTCCGAGTTTAAGAGGAAGACATAGTTTTGAGTAAACAAATATGTGCCAAATCATAACAAAACAGACGATATTCCAGAAAATGTTGACAACGACTAAAACTGTTGTAAAAGCTCTGAAATGCAAGACATTCTAAGAAACTGCCAAAGAAAACCATTCCCCTATTTCGAATTCTACACTCATTGTTGTGTTCCGTTGTGAACATTTTATAAAGGTAATCTTTACAACTCTACCTGACCAGTTTTTTCCAATCATTTCGTGTACAAGCCTAGTGGATTTGATGTTATAAAGCTTGGTTTAACACGTGTTTTGTAAAGGTTTTGAATCTAAACCTTATCCAATTGCTGAATAAGTACATAAAACGCTTTGCAGACGCTCTAAAAGTTTAAACACTCGGAACAATTCACACTCCTTGAAATCCCACAAGTTGGAACAGTCAGCGTGCGCTCGTCAGACGGTACAGTTGTGCGTTTGTTAATATTAAACAATCCACACTACTCCTTTCTTTTTGACTAGAGTCAGCGAAAAGAGCTAAAGAACAACGGGCGAAAGGTGTAAACGTGAGGTAAATTTTACATTCACACAAATTCCAAGAGTGCCACAAAAACAAAAATGGACATGGCTCATCCGGTTGTCGTTTTCATCATATTACTGCATATATACACAGGTATTTATTTTAATTCTGTTTCCTACCATAAATCCTGAGTAAAATATACTTTTATCGCGCATTACTTGCATGAAAATATCATAACAATGTGGAATTTTCAATTAAGGTTTTTCAGTTATCAGCAGTAGTTAAGCACGATTATTGTATTTATTATATTTTATGTAGTGATCTTAATGACTTTTTCGATGCAACTATTTTGAACAAGGCAGTTAGTTATTGTCTCAACTTGATAAACTTGCCACACTTCATCATAATTAATACCAATAAGTGTCAAGAGTGTAACAATTGGCTAGTCCGGACAGGTGCAATTGATATAATTGCAGAGGGAATTAAAGTGAATTAACGATTACGTTCATGAGTTAATCATGAGCAACTCGGGATCAATGACGATAAAGATGTTAATAGACTCGTGATGATGTTGTATAATGTGTGAAACACTTCGCAGGCACTGTTTACGTTAATGTGGGACTCACTTTGTAAAAGATCGTTAAAACTGCGCTGACTTGAATTTCCATATTTTTGCTATTCAATTAAATGGCATTTGAATTGCCACGGCAGCTGCAGCGAGTTTTCCTTCCTTCATTAATTTTTACTCTATCTTGTCCTAGTTTGCGGCCAGGACTTTGGCTACGATGGTTCTGAAGGTATGTAAAGATAGATTACTTTCAATATTCAGCATTCATCAAGACAATGCATTCTTTTACTTTCTACGATTTCTACTTTTTATGTCTATGTTAAAGAATGTGTGTTGTTCTCAAGATGTTCTCTCAACGTCTGCGCAAAATATTTGAAAGTTTAATTAGTTTTTGTTTACATAACAAACAAAACAGAAACATCATGTAACAATAATAACTCGACACAATTTTGTGATAAATTCCTTTGCTCGTGTCGATTCTCTGGAGTGTTGAGCTCCCCGTCTTATGTTTGCTTTATTAATCATAATTAATTATTAGCATTTACTAGACATGTGTAAATATTTAAATGCTTCTGTTCAGCAATATTAATAAGCAATGAGTTTACTGCATGGCGAATTTCTGAACTTACAAACGAAAGAAATGATATCTAAGTTAAGGTTGTTTATAACTCAGTGACGCCCAAATTCATATTTTAACACCGAAATTGTTTGCTTTAACATAATCAGGAACTGTTCTTCCTGTGTGTTGAAGTATTAAATTGTGTTTTGAATCATTATAATCACTTAATGTGGTTTGAAACCACACGCGATAATAATTATTGGATCAAAAACATGAAAAATTCGGAGATTCAAAGCATATTTCTCTCATATTTCAAAACACGACGCACCTTGTCCATCAATCAATGCAACTTGGAGCATATAAGAAAAGGATTTATTACTCTATGATGCAAACATTTAAACCGGATAATCTTATATAATCTAATTGAATAATTGCTTTCCTCTAGGACAAAAAAACCGTAAATCGGTTACCGCAATAACAATTTAATTGCTTGTTTTTACGTTGTTTTTCGTCTGTGAGAATGAAATTTACATCTCTGAATCATACACCTTCAGAAAGTATATTTATGGTAAATTTATTGTCATAAAAAAGATAGTAATCACATATACCATATAAAGTTAGTACTATTTATTAGGTTAAAGTTGGATTTATATTTTTCCTGAATATTTTAAATTAAAGCTAACTAAAAATACATATATAATCCTACCTTTGACAATGATGACCATCTCGTCTTGATGTCCCTTGCTGTATATTCTATGGAGTAACAAAATAATTTCTTGCAAACTATACTGTAATTACGGTAAATAAACAAATTAGAGTAATTCACTATAAGCACAATGATGTTAGCAAAGTTCTACGTATTGTACATGATAAAAGCGTACCACTTGATGTCTCCTGGTTAGTTGTTAAGGTCGATGCACCAAATTAACAAGTGTAACATATGGTAATTAGTAATCGCAATAATTATGGTTTTTTACTTAACAATAAGACTGACAGCTTTTGTGAATGGTGTATTTAGCTAAAGTGTGAAGTGAATTAATCTTAGAAACTATAAAATTATGATTATGCTTGTTCTTTCTTCCGTTTTTGGCGGTTTTGACCACATTATTGTGAGCGCGAAATGTTAACAACCGGTAAAAGCTGTATGCACGACGCACAAGTCTGGCTCAGTTAACGGTAAAGCTGCTAGGCCAATAAGGGCTGAGTTTTTCATGCGCACACGACGCCACGGAGTCCTGGAAAACGAGGCCATCCGAAGATTTCAAAGTTTAAAATTGATATTTCTAAATGATTAAGGAATTGATCATTTAAAAGCATGGTAAATTAGAAAATATTCTGGGGATAGTATATTTTAATTCTTGAGTCGATTTGATGTTACCTATGAACATTTGAAAGCTGAAAGCTTTCTCTGAGAAACGTGTGGTTGGACACCCTTGTTTTTTATATCGATTTATCCTTTGAATTATCGACTTTTTACGAACGTCTCCGACTTAAATTTTTGAAAATAAAACTTATATTTTTGCATATTTTTAAATAACTAATAACAACTAATATTGTTGGTTAGTCACCCGAAAAAATAATATAGTAATTTCTTTTAATTCATATCACAAACACTTTATTCACTACCATTGGCATTACTGAATAATTACCGCCTTCCTGTTTTTAACTTTAAACGGGGCAGTAATTCCCTTCAATTACTACAGATAATTGTTATCATTTTAACTACCAACAGGACCAAATCATTGGGGTGAAAAATACCGCCAATGTGTTGGAAAACACCAAAGCCCTATAAACATTGAAGACCACAATGTGGAGACCATTTGGTTATATCCCATGCGATTTGAGCATTTTGATGAGAAGATGGATTTTGCAGAAATGAAGAATAATGGACACACTGGTAATTAACGCATGACTTGAAGTTGAGATATTTGGTGAATGATTAAACAGTTATTAAACTGTTAAAGAAGCAAAAAAGATTGAATGAATGTTTAGTTGTATCTGTTTAGCAAGTGTGTTTGCAATTTATAACAATTTTAAATAATTATTTAATATCACATGAGTGAATATTAGTCATGCTCATTTTAACTAATCAACTTTAACCATTTAATGTGGTTTAGATTGTAATTGTAACTGAATGCGATAGACAGACAGTGGTCCATATAAATTAGATAAGTGGTTTATGTTTTTGTTCTGCGTGTTGTATTTCATAGTATTAATGACGATGAAGACAAAACATCCCAATAAAGTGCCAACCATTTCGGGCGGGCCACTAATTGGCAATTACCGATTCGCACAACTTCACTTTCATTGGGGTTCCCACGACTCGGAAGGCTCTGAGAATACCATCAACAATAGCAGGTAACATTGTAACATTTCAGCTAGAGTTAACTTGTGAAAGACGTGAGAAACTTTCTTTAAATTTGTTTGGATTTCCTAGTTTCCCAATGGAACTTCATATGGTTTTCTATCAACATGCTTATGGGAGTTTTGAGAATGCTGTAGAACATCCAGATGGACTTACTGTGCTATCCTTCCTTTTTGCTGTAAGTGTCAACAAATTGACCCTCTGAACAAAAACCAGCATGACCTCACTCTTCTAGAATTCAGATGGACTTAATAGAAACTATAACCACATCACGGAAATCCTTCCTGAATTAGAATTTGCCAATTCTATCAGTGTCCTGAAAACAGTACCTACTTTAGATGAACTTACTATGACCAATAGGAGCATTTATTACACTTATGGTGGGTCTTTGACAACTCCACCATGTTCAGAAGTGGTGACATGGATTGAATTTAAGAATACTATACCAATGGCACATTCACAGGTAATTTTTTTCTAAAAATAACGTTCTTATGTTCCAGAAAAGTCCATTTTTGTTTTGTTCTAGTTTGAACAGTTCAGACATTTGAAGGATGAACGTGGGAACCCAATGTCCCACAATTTTCGCCCTACCCAACCACTTCATGGACGTTTAATTCGAATGGTATTAGATGACCGCAAACACCATTATCTGGTTCAAAAGGGATCGGAGAAGTCTACAGCCACTAATACTCTAGGTCATTACAAAATCGTAGTTTCTGCGTTGCTAGTAGCTGCTCTTACAATGAAAAGCCTGTGATTAATTATGTTGATTGATATTTATCAAATATTAATTAATAGTATTTAGAGGTATAGTGTGATATCTTTATACTCTGACAATGTGCACAACAAGGCATTATATTTATTTTTATCTGACATTTGTGTAAATATATTTTTATATTAAGATTATATTGACAGGTCCACTGAAAATGTTTTGTTACGTGAAATACAGTAGTAAATCCCTTTCCTCTTCCACATTAAAACTTTTATAATCTTCAACTTCTTTTTTCAGTAAGTGCTACAAGTGCACTTCGTCAAATGCAACCCCTTAGAACGTCCAGATCGCCTATGCATCCCCACTTTCAATTCCCCATCGATCGACATTCCGAAGACCAGGCAAATGCCCCTGCATTATCCGACATATTTATCAGTCCCTTATCATTACAGAACACACGCACTGCTCTATTAACACAGCAAATATCTCAACAACTTGCCAACAAATTTCGTTACAAACAACTCAATAAACCAGACAACATCTCTGTTCAATCAAACATAAACAATTATTATAAGGCAGAAATTACAAATTCCATGACTTCGGATCGTGCAAGTGTGGAGACAAGAAAACTATGTGATTATGATGCAGATAAACAGTTTGAGAAGGTTAAAAATAGGTCTACAGGAACATATTCAGCATCTTGTATTCAAAAACGAAGGCCCAGGGCATCTTCAAGGTATTCTCCAAAATTTTTAAAGAAAGCCTTAATCACTTTCTCCGGGGAGGAACAAATGACTGTATTTATGGTCAATCCGGATTGTTATGTTCAGCTGATATTGGATTATATTTATGAGAAGTTGAACATTGATAAGTCAGCGATAAACTTCGATCTTTGCGATGGAGATGGAAACATGGTCAAGCTGTTTTTGAAAAGGAAGTATGACAGTGCTATGCATACATTGGAGAATAGAATGACTTACTTTGTTGTTAGATATGAACGTAATCTTTTTTTGTTAAAGCGAAGGGTTTAGCATTAACTTGAGATGTTTTTAGTGAATGATGATGGGTCTTTTAAACTAATAGAGCCAGTACTGCAAAGTGGTTGTAAGGAAGAGATTGAGTTGAGACTTAAACTGAGAAGGCAATGTAAGAGCGCAACTATTTCAACAACTGTTGATTCTGCATTAATGGGGGGTAAAATAGAGAGACGCAGCAAGAAACGCATGACACAATAATATATTACAATTGTCACTCTATTTTATTTAACTCGACAGTTTTATTTAACAATAAATGTTTTACTAACGAACAAATAGAATGACATCAGTCAATTATAACATTTTAACAATTTTTTCATGTTAAGTTTTATTTACAATGTTTTGTTATATAAAATATGCGTTCACATTAATCAACTCTTATAATAATACAGGAACACAAAACCCATCCAGAGTAAAAATTCGTATAGAACCTTCTCCAAGTATTCCAGCAGATTCCAATGGTACCGTCAACTCCGATTACCAAATCACAGAAAAACATATTATCAATAAAACTAATCAACTCGTAAGCAATATCTCCATGGCATTGCTTAAAAAAAGGATGATTAACGAATCGGAAAGTGAATCATCTAATCTGATCGCAGTGGAACATCGACCACCAGATAATAGACGAGAAAGTTGTAACGTATCTATCATGGAGAAGAGCGAAGAGAAGAAACGGGCATCGTCGTCGTACTGTAAAATTAACCCATGGAATGACAGGAAATTAACAATCCAGATGCATAGATATCGATCAATAAGTTGTAATAGGTTTTATATTAACAACAAAAGACCATTGCGTAAGCATAGTTCTATGAACATCAAGAATGAAATGTTGATGATTAATCCAGATTGTTATGTGAGGATATTACTGGATTATGTGCATGACGAATTAGGGATTGATCGAAATTGTATACGATTTTTTAGTGGTCCTTCCTTTATTAATATCTTTTTTCTTTTGTAGTGACTTTAGATCTTTGTGATGACAGTGGGAAGTTGATGAGACTCCACAAAATGAAACCATATGAAAATGCAAAGAATTATCTTGAAAACAGGAAAACATATCTATTACTAATAATTGAATGTATTCATCTACAATACTTATTAATTTATATATTCATAATTTAAAAATATATTTTCAGGGAATGATGCTATCCAAGATTACATTTCAGTAATTCCCCTAATCCATGCAATAACCCCCATGGATTATAGCGTTTTTTCTAAACTAAATTTTCTGATCAAGAAAGACTCTGAACATGCCAATTTTAAAAAAATTTCAAAGCGCAAGATAACCAGAAAAGTCCAACTATTAATGAATTAATTACCACTAGAAACTTAAATGATAATAACAATAAGCTGCTGTAAAACTAGAGATTTTCATGGTTGGTTGCTGAATGGAATAAATTTTTTTGTCTGATAATAATTTTTCATTCGTAAGAAACATTCTTGTAAAAAATGTTGAAAATAGTGTAAGAATTGCTCTTTTATGTGTCTGCTGGTGAGCAGCTCAATTTTATTACAAATTTGTGAACGTACGTTGGGCGATAATCTATTGGACAATAGAGGACAAAGAATTTGGATTGGTTTTTATTAAAAACGAGCGATGTGAAGCTAGAAATCATCGAATCGTTTGCTCTTAGGTGCTGAGACGGCGTCTCTAATGGAAAACTAACCAGGGTTTCCATTCAACTGTTCGTATCTTTTATCCATACATTGAGATTCATCTGATATAACTCAAAACAAAAAGGACATCTAATCCTTTATTTATTGCTATCAAAATATTGATACTTTTAATCGAAGCATACCAGAAATAAATGGGTTTTCAATTGGACCAAGAGAACATTATACCGGAGGTACTGGAATAATGCAATAAAGTAATTAAAATTGGTCTAAACAGGGATAAATGTCAGGGATTTTCTGAAGAATACGTAAGTTTAGATTAATTGTGAGTATTTCAGGTATACTGAAATAAAAAATTGCTTGAATTAATTAGTTTTTGTAAATATAAATAATTGTGGTATATTTGTATATACATTGATAATGTTCATAAAATCTTCGTGTTCTTTACTCAATCTCCAAATCTCTAAAGTATATAAAAGTTTTTTTGAGAACTACAATATTATTAGATTAAGAAATAACTTTGAAACTCATCAAATTTAAATAATATCATTAATATAGTTTTATAACAATAAATATATCCGATGTTTTCTTCCGCTCAGCTAGTATATTGGCTTAGTCGTGTGCGCCTGAGCGCTGTATCCCAAGACTCCTGGATTTAAGTCTCAGTTCTGGCCACGGACTTTTCTAGAAAATTTGCGTAATGTCAAATTACCCTAACCCTGTGGAAGTTTCATAAACGTAGTAGAAATTTAAAACTTGAATAGCAAGAAGATGAATTGCCTACAGTTAAAATGGGACTTGAAAAATTCTCAGATAACTAAGTTTCTAATAGAAGTGCCGTAAACAATAATAGTGTATACAGTAATAAAACTTAGAAAAATAGCAAAGTTCAAACAGAAATAAAGTGAATAAGAATAAGAAAAAGGGTATGGGGGTCGCAATTTTTGTTTTCGTAAGACAGCTGCTAAGAGATCGCGCTCTGCGCGCATAACCGGCAAAGCCGTTAATGATGGGGCTTCGCCGGCTCTGCCAGAAAATAATGAAAGAGAACAAGATTAGCTACTTATATCAGATATATACCAAAATGTGCAAAAGTATATAGAATTGACAGACCTCCACACAGTTTATTACTTCTAACTAACTAAGCATTACTTTTGTTCCATGTCTTAATTATTTAAACAATTACACTGCATTAAGCAACAGTGGACGCGTGCATTATATTTGAGTAGTGTTAAATATCCAGGTAAAAATTTGTCCCACGTGAGTGGGAATGAGTGAATATTATGCGTTGTGTTTAGTGTTAGAACTGATGCATACTAGACAAGTTGTCAAATTTTGGGCAACGCAAGTTGCCAAGTATCCAGCAAGATGCCAGGCTTGTTGTTATTGTTTATATTCGGCGCAACGTATTCTATAAAGCTTTACTGCGTTTATCAGTTACACCTCACCCGTCTGAAGATACATACGCATACATATCTTAGGGTTTGAATAATTCTGTTAAGAACAAATCTATCCGAATTGTGTTGTAAATAAATTACTTTACGATATTTTCTATGCGCTTAAGAAACAATAATTGCGCAGATTTTTTATAATGCCATTGGAAAGTGGTATGGTGTTTCGTCGTCAATTAGGAATTATCATCTATTACAATTAGATTAATTAATATTGTCTATAACACGGAATCAATCGGCGTGGGACAGTGGTTATTATTTATTATAATCTCGACATGTATAGTGCTACCTGCACCTGATTTGTGTTATTAATTAGTAATTGCATTTGTTTTATCATTTGATGTGTAATATATTTTCAGTAATCGCCCGCATCAAAACATGCCTATGATATCTTCTTTTCAGTAGATGAGTTTAGTGTGTTCTTCAGGTGCTCCATTCGCCAACCAGAGTAAAGCAGTTCTTTTGAGAATTATTATCCTATATGAACAAGACATAACTTAATAATAATACATTTAATATACATATGTTTATGCGCCTTTTTTCTGTTTAGTGGGAATTTATTAATTAGTGGCATGTCATGCGTGTACTGATCGTGCAAGCATGGCATGCCACTAAATATTTTTCACTGCTTGGTGTATTTACAATAATAAATATATTCGTTAAGTCAATGGTAATAAGTTGTGCTGTGGTGTAATGGCTTTGGTGCATGCTTCTCACTTCGAACCCAGCAAGACCAAAGCAAGACACCTGGGGCCCACGCCGTTAAGCCAAACCAGCGCCTGTAACAACAGAGAACATTGGATATATTTATTATTATAAAATTTTATATATATTATATATGGTGCTATGATAAAAAATAAATATGATAAATACAAAATTCTTTCTTATTCAAATAATACTTTAGTTATGAAAAGAACTATTTTAGATTCTTCAGAGATATACTTGGATAAAGAACATAGTGGGTTTGAAAGCGCAACTCAAATCCAATTGCAGGTACTTCTACATTTCTAATTCAAATAACGTAAAAGAAATTATGTCCAATGGCCTAAGCGATTCTAGGTTGTAGACTATGTTGATTCATCCCACATTGAACTAACTGGGAAATAATCAGGCACACGCGGCTGAGCGCTGAAAGTTCCCTCATAGGTTGACGAAAGCCATTGAGTATCCATTGTGCATAACGCACACGGAAAATACTGAAAACCAATTAATTTAAAATGCGTAGCTTTAGAGATTTGTTCCTAATAAAGTTATTTTACACAAAGAATATGCATCCTCCGACGGACGATGTCAACTGTAACTATACAGGTGTGGAACGTATTGCAACCCTTGCACCAAATATAAACAAAATACCAGTATAATAATATTAAACTTTTCGGTAATAAATAAAGTAAGAAATAAAAATATTTTTGTTTGTTTCAGTCATTCCTTTACAATTTATTTATAATCCGCATATTCACACACAAATAACATTTATATTAATATGAATTTTATAAATACGAACTATAACATTGATATTTTAGTCT
Source organism: Ecitoglossa quadriceps (assembly GCA_027574925.1). Lineage (NCBI taxonomy): Eukaryota > Metazoa > Arthropoda > Insecta > Coleoptera > Staphylinidae > Ecitoglossa > Ecitoglossa quadriceps. The sequence goes on from JAODGC010000008.1 coordinate 2,038,403, forward strand.
TTATACATAGCATTCGCGTATATTATCGTGGTGTATGACTAAAATACAATTGTTTTATCATTACTTACAAAATATAAATATGAGCGTTGTAACATTAACGTGAAAACATATATATCGCTAATCTAATTTGAGTCGTTCGCGAACCATTTCAACCAAGTATTTCTAAGCTTGTCAAAACGCGAAAATGGTTCGGGAACAAATATTTTCCGCATGGTGCTAAGTAGAATAAAGTGGAAAACTTGCGTCGTCAAGAATAGATTCTTTCAATAAGTACATCTTACAAACATAGTCTACTAATGTTAATGGGACAACTGACAAAATTAAAACAAAAACAATTTTTGAGCGTATTCACATGTTTGACCAGAAGTCTCGACTCGACAATGTCTTTCATTGCCCCATTTCACTCTCACTATCACTCTTATCTGAAACCAGAGTAATTAGACCAGTTAGAATCGTTCATCAATGGAGCTACTGTCATCACCGTTACCTTTCTTTCCGGGATATGCGTGACGCTTCAGTCTGTCATATAGGTCTTCTTTAGTACCGTAGATGCTGGCGTTGGAACGCGCTAAGCTGTTCATCTTGCCATTCACACCATTGTGCAGACTTTCTTTCATATAGGTCTCATTGTAAAAATTTGGCATTTCCCAACCATCTTCTTCGTCATCGTAGTAATGCGCGTAGGTCGAGTGATGACTGGGGGCTATACTCTCGGCGTACGGTGCTGGAGCACCATAGTAGAAGTTGACCTGAGAACCATTCTGGTCTGTAGCAGGTGTCAGCAGTTTCTTTGGTTCCCTTCGGCGGTTTGCTCTCGCACAAATCATCCATATAAGAAGAACAATAAAGATAATCAAGATAACTGATGCAGCAATTCCTCCAGCAATGTATGCAAATTCTGATTTCTCCGCGCAGTGTTTTCCGGTAAAACTCCCAATGCATCTACATGATGGCTGTCCACGGACATCTTTAACACACGAGCCTTCATTCTCGCAATAGCCATCGCATACATCCGTACAGAATTTTCCGGTGCCGTTGAATCCAGGCTTGCATTCGCATTTAAAGTCGCTAGTTTCAGGAATCAACAAGCAATATGCATTGGCATCACAGTGCATCTCGGGACCATTCATCTCACATGGATTGTTACATTCTGCCTTGCTAGTAGCCGCTGTGCCTTTTGTACTTGTATTGGGCGGACAAGCAATACAAGTAGTTTGTTGGGATTCCGGTTGGTACCATCCCTTCTTACATGCAATACAACTGTTCAAAGTGCCGTTAAGATAGGTTCCAGGTGTGCAGACAGGCAAGGAACATTCCTCATTGCTAGATGCTCCTACTTTAGGTGTAGTACGACCTAATGGACAAGCCACACAAGCTGCTTGGATCCCTTGCATGCGGTAGGTGCCACGTGGGCATGGTTCACATTTGCCATCTAAGGCAAGTTGCATTCCGCTGACACATTCATCGCGGCACTCTTTGGCGGATACGGCTTCATTAGTGCGGGTTGTTTTGCCAAGACCACAAATGTGACACGAGAAGGATCCTTCCTCTGATTGATAGAACCCATGACCACAACTTCGACAAAGACCAGCTTCATGGTCATAGTACTTACCAGCCGGACAACGCTCTGAAATAATCTCTAAAGTTAGTTAACTCTTAAAACTAGCAAGGAAAAAGTAGACTAACCTTTACAATCAGCTGCACTTCTTGCTCCTAGTCCAATAGTGACACCAGGGCGTCCAGCAATAGTAGGACATTGGATGCATTGGAGTTGGCCAGATTCACTTTGGTATGTTCCAAACGGACATGGAATACATATTTTAGTGTTCTTTTCGAAGTATGTACCAATGGCACACGGCACTGTAAATACCCAAAAATAAATACCCAATTAAAATATCCGATCAATCGTACATACCACAATCAGGGGCCATGACAACCTGACCAACTGGACAAGCATAATCTGATTCCAAAATCAATGAACTTGGATCAGGAACAGTATTGGGTAAAATATCCCTGACATCAAATTGGTCATCTTCTAAGATAAGCATCTCCAGAAGACGTTGCACCGTAGATCTATCATTAGTGTTGGAGTTGATAATAGGATCGCTAAACATAAAATCCAATTAAAATCCAATCAAAGGACGCTGTTTGAAAAGCAAGTGTCCACAACAAAAGTGCTACACATGTAAAAAGTTTCAACAATTTTTATCTACTAGAAACGTGTACAGTGTCGGCAAGCAAAAACAGTGGGTGGTAAACTAGTGGGTGCTTACTTGATGGCCGGGAATGAGATTTCAATGTTGTAGGTATCGCTCGTTTGTTGCCGTCCTTGGCGATTATTGCTACAAAGGAACGAATCATGCCACAAGGTGCTAACTACTATGTAATACAACTAACAGTACAACACTACGATACATGCTCCAACATAAAATACACAAATACATGAAATGTCCGTCATTCTGAGGACATTAAAATATGGTCATCATGCCCATACAACGAATGTTATTGCAATATTAACTACTAAACATGAACTCTACTTACGGTTGGACTGGAAGCTCTGCAGCAATGACGTATGTACCGCCATCTTCCTCTTCCTCAGTTAGGACTTGGCGTGTAATTCGGTTGGACCTATGATCACAACTAATGTCAATATTGAGGTCTTTACATTCCCTGGTGCCTTCTACGGAGAATGAACAGAAGTTCCAATCTCGATTAAGGGAGTTTACAGCGTTGCGGACCTTTTGTCTGAGAACACCTTGACCTGCTTCATTGCACAGCACCGAACTTGGAAACAACATGTTTATTTTAAAAACTCTTTGGGCCGGTTTTGAAGCTGAGCATGCAGGATACACCATTGGGAGGTTTGGATTTGATGTAGGTCTCCAGAAACCTTCACCCCCGCAAGTGTAAAATTTAGGTACATCTTCGGAAAATCTTAAACCCTTGTTACAGCCTATTTCGCAGACCTTAAACTGTCCACCTGCACCCCAATCTTTACAAGTTTGGATACCTCCAATTGGATCGGGTAATTCGGGACAAAACTCAGATAGTAAAGAAACTTTAAAGGTACACATGGCACTATTTCCAGCAACATCAGAAGCAACATATGCAATCTGGTAAACACCCCACAAAAGAGTTTGGCCAGGTCTGTGACCATTCTTCTCTTGGATTTTTACAACGTCAACATTGTCACTAAAGTGTGGCTCGTCCCAGGATACAATAGCAGAGCCATTCTTTGCAATAACCCATAAATCACCAGGGCAGTACTCTATTTTAGGTGGAATTTTATCAACATCCAGCGTTTGACACTTAGGTCCAGAGTATCCAGGAGTGCATTTCCTCTGTCCACAATGCGATGGAACAATTCTTTCAACACCACCAGCTGTGTCTTCATACCCAGCCCAAGTCAGCAGCAATCCTCTATATAAAACTGGTTCAGTACGACAGTCACGTACTTGTTTCTGAACCTCATTGGTCACATCCAACGCACGTCCCCATATTTGTACCTTTGTTAAATGTCCTTGAAAGCCAGTTTCAGTGTAGCCTTTGGGATTCCCAGAACGTGGTTTACCCAAAGTAACCCAAGCGTATTCAGGAAGCTTACGACCACTGCCATAACCTTCTACTCTACTAGCAATCAATCCTTCTGTAATCAACTTCAATTCACCCTGGTTTTCCCCATCCCAGACTACTGCAATGTGGTGCCACTGGGCATCGTTGATTGTAGTATAGTCTCGGTAACTAAGATAGACATCTTGAATATCTGGGAAGAGAGATACTTGAACACCACTTGAATGTGCTTGGATGATGGGCCTTCTATTAGTAGGCATGTGTTTGGAAGATACACTATACATTGTAAAAAAGATGCCATTCTCATCTTTTTCCGTGAATTGAACCCACATTGCAATGGTAATAGCTGATTTAGATCCAGTATAAAATGGGATTACTTGTGCTGCAAAACTTCTACCAGCATCACTGAAGTACATATCATAATCAACAGAAATAGCTGCAAAAGTAAAGTAATATTAGACTAATCTGATTACAAACACTCTAACCAACTTACTCTTTCTGCAATCTTCACCAGTCAAATTGAAAGGACACTGACAGAAGAACTTTCCAGTTAAATCAATGCACGTTGCACTTGGTGGACAAGAATTCTCCTTACAATCGACAATATCCTCTTCGCAAAACTGCCCTATATATCCAGTTGGGCAAATACATTGAAACCCTTTGCCATGATTTGTACAAGTAGCACCGTTCTTACAATCATTAGTCTGACAAGCATCATACTCATACTGGCAACCAATACCAGAAAATCCATTGGTACAAGAACAATTAAGTCCTGATCCGAAGTCCTGACATTTTCCGCCATGCATACAAGGATTTCCTATGCATCTTTCTGGGGCAGTTTCACATTGCTTTCCGTCAGTACCAGATGGGCAAACACAGAAATAATCTTGAAACAAGTTGATACACCTGGCGTCATTCTGACATGGTTTGTTTTGGCAAGTTCCGATATCATTCTCGCAGTTGGCTCCTGTCCATCCTTGAATACACAAACATTTGTATCCACCAACTTCATCCCGGCAAGATCCGCCATTTAGACAAGGGTCTGACTTACAGTCATCCATGTTTTCTTCACAGTAGGTACCACTAAAACCTTCACGACATTTACATTGGAACTTGTTGTCTAAATCCTCACATTTCTCTGTACCCAGAGGATTGCAAGGATCACTGAGACATTCATCAATTTCTGCTTCGCATTGAAGCCCAACATATCCAGGTCTGCATTTACAAAGGAAGCCATCAACTTGGTCAGTGCAAGTAGCACCATTCTGACAAGGTTCAACTGAACAATAGTCAATATTATGCTGGCATCGTTTGCCAGTAAAACCGGCTTCACAAGTACAGTTAAAGTCATTGATGCCATCAATACATTGCCCGCCATTTTCGCAAGGGTCATTCATGCAGTCATTGATATTAACCTCACAGGAGTCCCCAGTCCACCCAGGTTGGCAGATACATTGCTGATAGAAGAGTTTATCCACGCATACTCCATTCCTGCAGGGAGATTTAGAACACAGATCAATTTTCTCTTGGCAACGCTTTCCGGTAAAACCAGAAGGACACGCGCAACTAAAGTCATCAACCAAATCTGTACAGTTAGCTCCCAAAAGACAAGGTTGTTCGGCACAGTCATCTGTATTCACATCACAAGTTTGTCCCTCCCATCCAGGGAGGCATTCACACATAAATCGACCTTGTTGTAAAGCAATACAAGTAGCTCCATTAATACAAGGACTACCATTATTAGTACATGGATCCACGGTCATATCACAATCAATTCCAGTGTAGCCAGATCGACATAAACAAGTATAATTGTTGTATCCGGGTTCATCTTTGCACATAGCACGTTCTGGACATGTATCATTTCTACAATCTGATTTTTCTTCCTGACAATTAATTCCAGAGTATCCAGGTGGACATTGACAACGATATCCCTGCGGAAGATCAATGCAAGTTGCCCCATTGTAACATGGTTGAGAAGAACACTCATCAATATCAGTTTCACAACGTCTTCCAGAGAAACCAGCAGGACAGAAGCATTGAATTCCATGTCCCATTGGTACACAAAGTCCTCCATGTTGACAAGCATTTTCAGAGCATTGGATTAGTAAGCAATCAGATCTAGTAGTTGCTCCAGGACCATCTGTTTTCAAGTTTGTAGGACATTCCATGCAAGTGGTTTGCCCGCTAAGAGGTTGAAAGAAGTCCCTTGGACACATCGAACAAGGTGCCAATCCAGTTGATGAGTACTGCCCAGGCCCACATTTTGGCCTACACCGATCTTTTCCAGGTGCAGATGGTTGATAAGTAAAAGTATTTGCTGGACATGCTTGGCAGTCCTTAAATCCTCCAGTTGGCGGTTCTCCCGTGTAACTATTGCGGGGACACTCTAGACAGGGGACTAAACCAGTTGGTGAATATGTACCGTAGCCACAAACAGGGACGCAGTCATAGATGCTCTTAGAACCTTCTTCTTTAGTGTACGTGCCAAGTGGGCAACGAAGGCAGGCACCCTGACGATCACTATTTTGATAATAACCTTTCGGGCAGTATGTACATTCTTTTTGTTTCTCACCCGCAAAGGTACCAGCAGGGCAATGTACTGCAAAATTAAGAACTGTAAGAAAACAACCTTTCACCCTGATGAACAATACTTACAGCAACGCGGTACATTATTTTCATCCATATTAAGGACCTCTCCAATGTTACAAGTAAATCCGCGTGATATTGTAGAAGACAACGCACGTAAAGGTGGACATTGATTACCAATCGACGAGACATTCAACAGTGGTTCAATTACAGCACTTGCATATGGTACAGATAAATCAAAGATTAACGTTAAAGTAGACCCACAAAGATTGTACAATTGTGGTTGTCTAACGACAGGGATTACATCCAAAATAAAATCAATCTTCACCACATTTTCTTCAACTAAAACCGGAATTGCTTTTACGAAGGTGACATTCATATTAACATTGACAGCCGAACAACGTTGAGACAGCATTCTATTAAGAGTCTCATAATACTGAGATAACAAATCAGTATATTGATTCAAACAAGCATGGGCTACTGCACCATTCGCACGGTATCGCACCGAACCCACAACATGGTAATCAGCTTGCTGTGTATCTTCAGATACACAGTCAGGTACTACAGACGATGGCTTCCATGGTGACTTTGGATCACATCCAAATGTTTTAACTGGTTCACCATCCGTAAAACGATAGCCATCATTACACTTTGCTATACATTGTAACCCACGATCTCCTTCCAAACAAGTAATTACCCCATTTGCTGGTGACTTAAGTTCCCAATCTACGCATGGCGTTGCTTGCACTGAGACCTTGTAAGGAAAATAGAAATTAGAAACCGTTAGAAAGCAAGTGAAATATACATACTTGGAAGTGACATGTGGCTTTATTGCCATATTTGTCCGTAGCAACTACAGTGACATTCTCAAAGGTTCCAATTGGAATAGTTGCCTTGTCTGGGATAAACTGCACGTGCACTTCTCCAGATGCATCGGTCGTATTGAGACGACGTCGTGTTTCGTTAAAACTCACAGCGTAACTGTCTTGTTTATCAACCAATTCAATCACGTAGCTTTGTGGACAGCTGAGTTGAGGTGGAGTGTTATCTGGTACTGTGATATTGATCTCACAAATGGCAACATTACCGTCGTAATCAAAAGCAACGTATTTTACTACTGTGTCATCAAAGACATAAGTGGGAGTACGGAAATTTTGTGGTTTCACTTCTAAACGTGCAATACTTCCTGAATTATCCACCGCTGTTGGTTCTGTAAAGTTCACAGGAAGTAATCCACCATTTTGGTCCTTCTGCACTACAATTGGTTGTTGAGGACAATTTTGGAAAACAGGGGTTTCATTATCAACACATGGAGAGTATCCATAATCATAGCCTAGCAGTGGATCTTCGTTGGGTTCATCACATCCCATCAATTCAAACTTAAGACAAGCATTATCCATATAGCTAACAATCCCCAGAATAACAAAACGAGCCTGAACGTATTTAGGAAGAGAGATCATTGCTAGTTCACCATAATTTCCTGGATCTCTCATAGTCAGATTAAAATTGGGAAAGTAAACTACATAATTTTCAGATTCTGCTTGTTTATAAAAGAAACGGATTTCAGTAGGACGTCCTACAATGTCATTGGTGACTACACCTTTAACCAGAATAGCTTTGACTCTGTAAACCTTGCCCAAGTCCACGCTAACATAAGTAAATGCTTCCTGTTTACCGCACCATCCAGTAACAGAGTTCAACCTCACATTTTTAGCTTCATAATTTGGCCTTTCGCTTGTAGCGTTAATAGCTGAATCCGGGATTTTTCCAGAAGCAAGTCCTAAAGGTCTAACTACCTTACATTCAGGCTGTCGAACACAGGTAATTGGTCTAGGGTTAATCAAAATGTATCCAGGTCTGTTACACCCAAAAGTAACCTCTGAACTTTGCTCATAACTTCTTGCCATTTGGAAACCATCACTTGGTCTCCCAGGATCTTCACAAACAGGTCCCTCACAACGTAGATCACCAAAGTCCCAAACTCCATTAGCTTGACATCGTACTACATTGTCGTGTTTGTTGCTTTGTCCAGCCAGTTTGAAAGTATTCTGACATCCAAAAAAGAAAGAACTCTGATACTTAGTATCCAAGTATTTGCCATATTCAGCACCAGGTGTGGGGGGTGGAGGTCCACAATCAGCTCTTGGACAGGATGGTAATGCACCACTTAGCCAATAATCAGGTAAACCAGGTTTAGGATTATATACACATTGCCTAAATCCTGACGTAGCTGTTTTACGAAGTTGTCTTCCAACATTACCACAATTCATAGTGACGTTATCTCTGAATGGCACCAAAACGCTGGTTTCATCTGGTCTAATAACCCTCAGTCCTTCATTCTTGTCATCAGGCAATGATACACATTTCGCGTAATTACATTCAGGAATCGTACCGTTCCACGCTCCAGTGGAGGTACACAAAAGCGCTGAAGAGCCAGTCATGACATAGCCAAAATCGCACTGGAAGCGCACCAAATCCCCAAAATGATATTGATCCTTCGTTGATAGTATAACTCCATTTTTCGGGGCTTGCAAAGTTGGACACATAATAGGTACGCACGACTTGTTTACCTGATAGGTATCGCCATCGCGCAAACCATTCTCACTCCTTTCAATTTTATAACCAGAGGTACCGTTTTTAGTATAAAGGTCAAAACCAACATTACAACTACACGTATAGTCACCAGGATTGTTGATACATTTTTGGTCACATCCACCATTATTTGTGTTACACTCATTGATATCAGAACATTCTAATCTGGTGCAACCCATTATTTCTAATTTCATACAAGGTGCTCCCACATAATCTTGGATTTTAAATTTAATATATTGAGCTTCAATTGGAACTGGAAGGTTCAGAATGGATAGGGTTGGTTCTAAAATGCGAAATTCCACAGCAGTCCCATCTGGATTTCGGTAATCTTTATAGACATCTGTGAGGTCATCAGTGTATTGAATACGGACCGCTGAAGTAAACGCTAGGTTATTATCTGGACGTGTGACACTCATAGTACGGAAACCACGGATGATGGTAGGTGCTTTCAAATCAATGATGACATAATTAGAGCCTGGTTCTAAGGTATTGCCACACCATCCTTGTCCATTGCTAAGTCTCAACATCTGCAATAGAACTCCACATTGTTAATTAACTCCATAAGAATAGACAATACCTTACCCCTTTCGTGTACCCCTCCTCTGTACTAGAAACAGTAATGGCTTCATCTGCAATGCCGCCATTGATTAAACCCAAGTCACCAACAGGTCTACAATCCAACGTAGGTGTGAAACCTTTGCGACATTTGCATGAGAAAGAGCCAGGCGCATTAACGCATTCTGTCGAGGCCACATCGCACTGACTACTAATGCATTCATTGATGTCTTCGCATTTAGGAGCATTATTGAATTCCTGATTCTCACCGCACCTCAACACACTATTGCCGATGAGTTTGTAACCTTTGTAACATTGCACGCGAGCTTCATCATTAAAAAAATATGTCCTTGATGTATCCGTAATAAATCCGTTTCTAATTTCAGGAAAAACTGGACAACGTGCCCGAGAACAAGTCGGGACGTCTCCAGACCAAGTACCATTGCTCATACAAAGAATCACAGGGTGTCCAGTTCGCACATAACCAGGTTCACATTCATACCTCACAATAGTTCCATAACTACGACCTAAACCATTAAGGATTGTAACATTTGCATGGGGGACCTCCGGGAGGGAAACACATTGTGAAGCAAGACACGCTGGTTTCTTTTCCCAACGTCCATCAGCCAAGCAAGAGATCTTCTCGATGGGTTGTCCAGTAGAGAAAGCAAAACCAGCATAACACTGATACGTCGCTTGTCCTCTGTAAGTCACATTAGTAGAACCAATAGAAAAACCATTATCAATTTGAGGTACAGGTCCACAATATACTTCCTGACATTTAGGAATATAAGTAATAGACCAATTTCCGCCATGTTGGCATTGAGTAGTAATTCTTGTACGACCAGTAGCAAACTCTAGACCAATTGGGCAAGTGAATGTGATGATGGTACCAAAGGCAGTGTCACGACTAGATGCCAATGCCCCTATTCCTGGTTGCAACGCAGGGCAATCAGCAGAAAACACTGTTTTCCATCCTTTCTGGCTGTGAAGTGCATCAGAAGCAAAACGGATCAGCATTTCACCACTAGAAGCAGTCAAGGTGATCTTAGGAGCTGAATTCTGAGTAAAACCATTTCCACTATGTAATCTCAATCCATTTGTAGTAGGCCCATCGTAAACTTGTACAAAGTCAGATTTATCAACATCAAAACTATCGAAATTCAGAGAAAGAGGACCGCCTCCTGGGTTTCGGATTTTGTAAAGACACTCTTGATTGCTAGGATAGTTCGATAGACCATAAGCGGGTGAGCTCAAAGTACCATTTCTGGCAACAATTGTAGCACGACATCCTTGAGCATAACGAATTCTAAATCCTCGCTTTGAATCACCTAGACTTGTTTTGAAGTAAAGGTAGAGTTGGTTTCCGGTTGACATAACAATCCGATGGTTCTTTTCCAAGTTGCCAGTAAGTCTAGCAATAGGTTGACTCATTGGTGAGTCACCATCACGTACAAGAATATAATCCCGCATGTCATCGAGATCTAAATCGTCAATTTCCAATGTAATGATTCTTCCAGCCTGCGCGGAAATAACGAAAAGGCATTCTAAACCCCCGGGATATTGCTCTGGGTAACCGGGGGATGTGAGGACCTGGCCTTGAGGTGTGGCGCGTAATATACCACCACATGTTTGCGGTTCAGTCTTCCAAGAAGCACTAAAGAAATAGAAACAAAACGACAATACAGGTAATTGAGTAAAGAAAAAAATGTAACATACCGGAAACCTTTCCTTTCAACAGAAGCATCCGTACTAAACTTGATTATCATAAAATTGCTAGCTGAAACAAAAGATCTGTTGGTTAGATCTTGTTTCCCTGACAAGGTAGCTAAGTTAATGGAAGTTTCTTCAGAACGCCCACCCGCAAGAATTTGGACTGTGTCAAACGACTTTTCTGTTTCAAACTCTTGGAACTAAAAGACAACATAAACAAGTTAAATATAATTCCATCGGCTTTATCACAATTAGGGTACCTGTAAGAGAATATTATGTCCTTGTGGTCCTTCCAAAGTCCACTTGCAATTCGTAAGTGGAGCATATTTCTGCGGATAGTATGGACTCTCAACCACATCTCCACTGCTAGCCAAATAATAATTACAATTTGAAGGACAATCAATTTCATCTGAGGAATCCCCACAGTCATCTTGCTTGTCACACCGAAAAGCATCATTAATACAATTGCCATTCGAGCAGTGGAATGACCCAGATGGACATGCTCTAGCTCTACACATAAACGGCAGCAAACTCTCACAGGTCCTGAGCTCCCATGATTGCTTCTCTTCCGACAGTGTAACATCAACGCATTCACCAGCCTTGGGGTCAGGTTGCTGCAGTGACCAGAAACCTACAGAGTGGTTTATGTAATACAGGTCGGTGAAATCGAGCAAATAAAAACGGTTAACAACAAGAATGTGGCGATAATGGGCCTAATTATCGTAATGGTAAATTCAATCCAAGCGCAAGTGCAAGTATCGTCCACATACCTGAGTACTGCGAAGCTAGTGCTCCCGATGCCGACTCCAATGTGTTGGTTTTGAGGTCATCCAATGACGCCAGGCCCAGCCAATAATGGTTAGTGCCACGGCGGTCCCCGGCGACGGTGGACGCCGCAATCGATGCCGTTAAGTTATTCTCGCCATACGATTCGACGGACATCAAATCGCTGCCATATCTTCAGGAGGAGAAGGGAAAATATGTAATATTCAAAATCATACAATTGTGCAATATTTAAACATTGCGTATTTGATAAACAATAAATAATAACTTTCACAGCAGAAAATCTGCATAACAATTTTGAATCATTCCGAAACTCTGCTCAATAGCGTTAAATCAAACGTATATAGAGGCAGTTAAATAACGGTTCCAAATTTAATGTGTTTTGATTTCGCTTTAGTCACACAGAGACTTGAAGATGACTTAAAGAGAAAAGTAGTACGCACATGATTCACATCACTCGCAGACAGGTGTAGCTGACCCTAGGGCAGTTGTAATAATTTGAAAGTTGCTTCACAATGGAGCTGACTTTCATATGTAACGTGGTTAAAGCATCATATAAACACCATCTTAAGACAATATAAACCAACCAATCATACTTTCTTTTTATTCTATGAATTTAAGCATTCTTCTCGCACATTTATTGACTCGCTTGCTATACTTAACTCACTTCGTCAATGTAAGACTTCATTGTGTCACTTAAACAATCTAAGTCAACATTAACGCAGCCAAAAACATGACTTAACATCAACTTTCCACTCATATTTATATTATCGCAGTTATCTGCAAATCATTTCGATGGAAAATTGCTAACTTGTAAACTGTGGGATAAAATTAAACGCTAATTACACTTTGGTAATATGCACGCCTTGCGATGAGCTAAAGAGCAACAGGTTCGTCGAACCTGCGTCGATCACACTATTCGCAGGCGCTAATGTAACCTGACCACACATATCTTATACAGTTATCCAACACTCAAACTATCTGTCTTAAGAAAGACTATGATGGGCATACTATGCGCACAAAATATATCAAGAGCGCAGGTTCATAAAGAAGTTAATATAGCATGCAAGGAAGTGATTGAAATAGCTTTAGATGAACTGAGTTTAAGTTACTTTCGAGTGAAGCAAAGCAATTCTGAGCTAAGTCACATGTGTTTTAACTTAAGTCAGTTTGCTTAAAACTTCCAATTCACACACGTATCACATTCTTATGCTCGCCGCAGCACATTGTGTGCGTCAATGTTTACTCAATAAAAATTGTTATGTTCCTAAGCATAATAATAAGTTTGCATGCAAATAACATAGCATTAAAGACACTGACCTTCTGCATAATTCCGCTGCCTTCTCCCAGGAATGCCGAATGTTGAAAAATCTATAGCAGTGGAGTCCTCTTAGTTCCCATCCTGAAGCAAAAACCAAAAAAATAGTATGTTGTTGCTTAAGACAAACTCCCTATGAGACATTTTCCAAAACAGAATGTTGTTTCTAAAGAACTTCCTTCAAATGTCTGCATACTTTATTTCAGTATGACTTAAGTCTCATTTTTCTACAAACCACTTCCTTATTATGCCACATCTAATAATATGCATTGACTTATGTCATTAATTATTTATTTAAATTGTTGATTCCTTGAAGAATTGCAAAATTCCTAGATAGCAAGTCATGCAGCTGCTAAAGACATAAAGTAATTGTTTTATAGATTTATAGTTAAAACATTTATTTATTTATATGTGGTTTGATTGTGCAATCATTACTCATACTGCATTTTTCAACATGGGCAATAGTTGCCCTTGAAATCAAAGCAATCTCTATCTATAAGTACTAATATAATGTATGTTGCAGTTTGCATCTAACAGACTTAATACCAATTTGAGAATAATTGGTGCATATAATTACAAAACATAGAGTTAATTAATTATTAGAAGCATGCATATGAAGCTTTCGGATTGGAAAATACCGTGAAAGTAGTAAAGATTAATGATTATCATTGATTATATATGAATTGAATTATTGACCAATTAAATCCGGTAACGAAATCTCTTTGCCTAAGTCATAAGACATAGAAATACCCTAGAGTTTCCATTTCATAGGTTTTTCTTGGGTTTATGCTTGAATATTTAAAAAAGATGAAAATGGTCACGGTTTCTACTTCTACTTGCATATATTGGCTTAACACCTAGAGACTTCTCTCAACTAGTTAGATAGTTAGACACAAGATGTTAAATTAACAGCATGACATTTATAATGTTCAATTGCAATAAGCATATGAGTTGTCTGAAAGCGTGGACAAAGCAAATGGACTAATGAAAATAGAAATGAATAGTTATGCTAATTTTGATATTTTATTGGTTACACATTAGATTTCTCCTTCAGTAGCATGGTTTGTCGTTATTTTCCTGCAAATATGCCTTGATGCTCTTCGCTTTGTATTAACCTAGCACCAAAATAAAGCTCTGAAAGATTAAAACCCAAAACGACTGTGTTTCCTGTATGATTCTCACGATGATCGCGCATTACGTAAATTCCCATGTTGACTTCGAAGCACTCAAATTGCTTTGTTGTCTTTATGTCTAATGCCTTGAGCTAGATGAATATTACATGACACATTAAGAAAAAATAAGAAACAGAAAAGATTAATTAATATAGACCCAGCTTTCAACTTCTTTATGATCCTGGAATTACTATAATACTACAATAAACTTTGTAAACTGAAGTAAAATCATTTATTCTGTTTTTTATTTGGCTGTCGGTCAATTAACGATTGTTTGATACATGTTTGTTGCTTTGTGTTTCGGTTAAAACAAAAAAACACGTAATATTACGGTTTGCCAAACACTTCTTTCATTGGCACTATATTAGGTGAAAGTGGACCTTGCAAACTTCATTGTTTGATGATTGTATTGTGCTTGATAGATAGATCTTGTGTTTGATTTATGCCAAGTAAAACTATTTAATAACTGGACGTAACTTGAAGTTATGAAGTAAAACTCTACCAAAAATAATAATCATAGTCCTAATATTCCTTAAATTACATAGGCTTTTCTATCAAATCTGCAAATTTACTTCAACCACATTAGAAAACTAAACAAAGCATCTTCAAATTTATTTCTTTTTGTTCTTATTTTATGTTGCCAAGAACTGCATCCCTCATTCATGTGGAATCATGTAAATTCTAATATGTTGTTCATTGAAAGAAAAGAGCACGAATAAATTTTAGACACTTAATGAATTTATTAGTTATTCCAAGTAGAGTGTCTATATCAGTCAGTTTATTGCAATTGTGAACATGATATGCATGCAGCCATCTTGGATATTTTGATGGAAAAGGTCAGACATCTCCAAGCCGGTTATATCTATGTTCGATGTATGCGACTTTCACTACGAATTCCAATCCTTCCTCTAAAGATATCTAAAGACAATTTGCTGAATGTTGCAAAATACAAAAATGTGCTAGTGATAAACTTATTGTAATTACAAAACAAGAGGAAATTGTTTATAACTTGAAATGCAGCATTGGAATTTCGAGTAATTTGTATGGAAATACTTGCCCCAGAAAAGCTGACCGCATATAAGATTTTACAGATTTACTCTATTGCTTTTTAGTGCAATAGACTATACATCCAATAGATGAAGGTTTGAAATACTTAGAATTATAATGAATAAATCATATTTTATCTTGCGAAGATTTAATTTATATTTTGGAGTTGTAGTTGTTAGAACCCTAGGTGTCCTGAAAGATCAGAATTTTGTGAAATTCAGGACATACATTCAATTTCAATGCCTTTTTATAAAAAATTATCAAAATAATGCACCTTGCAACTTGCCAACATCCTAAAATATTTATTTCCATAGATATTGATGTTTTTCTCATACCTATAGTACAGAAAAGCCATTTAATCCAATTAAATTCTATGTGCGATTTTTTTAAGTAAGCAGATTTCAAACGTAGCATAATTTTATCCGGTTTTAACCTAAGCAACTTCTTTCTTGCATACAAATTCCTTTACTAATAATGAGAATCTTTAATGAGCACAATTTGCAGCAATACAAATAACGCGTGATTAATTGTTGATTACACGTGTAGCAATTGTCCATATTCTCTGCTAACTTTCAACAATTACCTGCAATTCTCAACATCTGCTTCTGTACCAATTCAATGACACAATATATGTAATTTTTATCTATGTCGCTCTTTGGTATATAAGTAAATATTATCCATTCTATCGGTTACTCCCCACTCTTCCTATTTCTCTGTCTTCTTTATCAATCTACCTGCTTTAGTCTGCAGTGTTGGGTGCATGTGCCAAGGCGTGCTGTTAAAACCTCCTCATGAAGAAACCGCTAGTATTATTATGACTTGGTAACCAGATGCAAAGAAGAAGATGATAAAACAACACTGTTGATTCAATAATATTAATATAAATATGTTATGCTCCACCTGAAGAATAAAAATTTGTTCTTATATCAATATATAATAACCTTTGGACTTTAATATGACCATGACATTTTTGCTGTGGTTTAAGTCAGTAACCAAGGAATAAATTGATGAGTAACAAATACTACAAGACAAAACAATCAGTGATTCATCATCTAAGAGAAATTTACTGATCATTTCCAGTATTGGACGCTCTTACGTCAAGATTACTGATCATAAAATTCTGCAACTTGGAATACTATACAGATGCAGAAATTGTTCGACTTCCAACACAAAGCAGTACATTTATTTGGTTCTTACTCGTAATATAGGTATCACACGGCCTCGATGTCTAATTTTACTTCACATATGCGTCAAACCACAAAACATGAAATACATGTCAATTAGAAATGACTTAAGTATGTTATTTTCGTATTGACAGTGATTGTAAAAGTTGTCTACTCTAGGTGTGTCCTTGACTGTTTATTTTACTCACTTAAACGCAATAAGTTAATGATTGAGTCGTGGAATGCGTGGACATTAAAGTGACTTAGTAATCAAATACCAGAAGTATCATGTCCAAAAAGCTTAGCTTTAGATTAAGTGTAATTCTTTCAGTTACAGACATCTGGAGATAGTTTTATCTAGTGTTATTCTAGCTGATGCAGGTTTACTTTGAGACTGGCTATGAAATCAGATTTCAATCGTTGCAACGTTGACTCATTGCCACTCATTGGACACTCCTAAATACCTTACTGTAAATTTACATAATTTGCATTTCACCGCAACACGCTGCCGAGGAATCTTCCGTTCGTGAGCAGCAAGCATGCGTTATTTTTGACACACATCTTACCGTAAGACTCTTTACAGTTTAAAGTACAACACGTAATCGCAATTATGTTTGCCTCTTTGGGAGAATTCAGCATTTCACCTTAAATCCCATGCTGATGCTGACGTACAAATGATCACCAGTCATATTTCATTCTTCAGCAGACCAGAATGCTTCTAACAACTCTTTAGTCATTACTCGTTGCTTGCATGACTTTTAATTGCACAATTTTGCAAACACAGCACTCTTCTCGTTAGTTCCTCCACGCTTTATTCTACTTACGCATGCGATTGTGGCTAATTGCAGTGCATACTGCACAAGTGCTAATGCAATTATTTGCAGCGATGACCGAATAAATCGCATGCGCTATGAGAGGTGATCTGATTTCAGCACCGTTACTGAACTTTTTGCCAGTCATAACAGTCATTAATTAATTGCAATGTGTGCATCTGCTGGGGAATTTGCAGCTTATGCAGTTAGACCAAGTAATTTGATCTGGTTTTGCAGTTAGAAGCAGAAATAAATCGTGTTGTGGACGGGTATCCTTGATATTTCAATAACCTTGAATCTTTTAAGTCGCCATAGAAATTACGAAACATTAAAATAAATATCGACTTACCATTGGGACATGTGAACAAATTTGGTGTTTCCTTTAAAATAGAGAAAATCGATTAATCATCGATGCATCGAGATATTTTTAAGAAATATGAGCTTTATTTGTACCTGTTGTGTTGATATCCTGCAACAGACCAGGAGGACGACCACTAAGGCCGTCTGCAGTCGTATAAGCATCCCACTGCAACAAATAAAAGAAAAATTATTAACAATCCATAAAATATCGAAGTCTTATGTGACTTCCGATGGTACTAATCGGAATTATCACTACTAACATAATCCAATATTTTATTTCCGTTACAAAACATTTTCCTCAGAATAATAACGCAAATCCTACACGAATAAATAATTTGTTAGAGTTATGCTAAATTAACGACGCTTTGTGCAATTTCTACAATTGAATTTCTCAGTTTATTGTTGACAATTTACGGTTACAGTTACGACAGAAGAAAGCAGCGCAAATTGCATTGAATCTTGCATTAATTTGGAATTAATTTGTATAATGTTGAACAACGTGGGTTCAATGCCATCCGCCAATTGTGACTTAATTCGATGCTAAACATTTGCATTCCTTGTTGGAGACAACGAATTATCCGTTAAGCAATTTCCCGCCAGACCACTTCCATTTTTGTCCATTGTGTCTTTGGATCTTGTGGATTGTTAGGATGACACTTGAATTACTTAATTAAAGTACATTTCATCTGGTTTGGTGAAGTGAGTGACTGAAATCGGTTCAGCAATCGCAAAACATAAAATAACGCTACTTGTTTTTATTCTTTATGTGTTTGGTGTTATGCGAACAAGTAGAAGTGCTCACTACCGATGAGTTGCTATCGTGCGCAAAGAGCATGAAAGATGGACAGCAAATGCTCTTGAAATGGGAATAAAAATAAAGTTCATTGTCGGACAGCGAGCCAACAAACTTTGCAGGCGAATATATTTTACTTCTTGGTACACATTTTCTTGGAAATGGTTAAGTAATTAAAACAATAGTTACATAAATGAATAAAGACTACATAGAAGTGTGAAACAGGGCGCAGAGACATGATGGCGACACGAGCTGAGTTATGTAAGCCCAGTCGAGAGCGCCCTCCAATTGGTTACATCTTGAGAAACCACAATTACGATCACAACACAATGAATCATTATTCTGGGGCATGTAACATGAGAAAATTGCGAACTAAACTGTTGGAATTAGACATACAATATACAGGCAGAATGGTACCACATCTTGGAGCAACATTTTCGGAACAATTATAATTTTTACAGAATTATAATTATTTAATAACTAGACTAGGCTTAGATGGAGCTTTAGCGGAGTAAACTAAATCGAAGACTATTTGAACTGTATGCATTCTATTTCTATCGCAAATACAGTTGTCATCATAGGTCTTCTACTCCTCAACCTGCATGATGTAACTTGAGGTATTCCCAGAATTTGCCCCCTTTTGAATAGTTTACAACGCAACAAATAGCAGAGACTTTATCTCGGAAACACCTCATTCCTTAAGCTAACAGCAGCTATACCTTGGTACTCCTCACGTACGACCAGCAATAGTTGATGCCTAGTGTGCTTTCATGCGAGCTCGAGCCGACGTCGAGGATTTTTACGGACGAAGGAATGCTTTCGACCACACCCCGAAGTCAAGCTACGGCGACTCCTACCGGGGAATAATATTAACCTGTTTTCTCTTTATAACCTGAATCTTTTTAGTTTTTAGCTGTTGTAGAACCAAAAAGGTAACCTATAAAATATTGACTTATTTCTAGAAGCTTTCAGAAGTTGCCAAGTCGATTTGTTTTGATGAAAGTTTGAATTGAAAATGAAGATAATGGTGTATGTATAAATAGACAACAGGTGAATTATAATGCAGCCATTTCCTCTGCCGGAAATGCGGCGGTCTGTGTCCAGTATATTAATTAATAATCCACAGGAAGTTTGCCAATTGCCAGACGCACGTCCTCTTTCACCGTTTTGCGTTTTCTCCAACTTTTAATTCAAAAGAGTACATAAAAAAATTAACTAACAACAATTATAGTATTTTACAATTTAAATAAATGGAAAACTTCAATTACCATGATTCAAAATTGAGAAGCAGAGGTAGCGAAATTTAAAGCTGGAGCCTGTTTGTGTCCCCAGTGTTTTTCAGTTCCCGCACAAATTCTAAAAGTACAAATCCACTTTTTCAGCATGAATTTATTTCCTTATGAAGCAAAATCTCTATCATACATGTGTATACAATATAATACTGTAATTACTTGGGTAATGGCGAGTTACAGCGTGACTGAATTACCGTTGCTTGTCCTACAAGATGGAACATTTAACCAACATGAATTTGCCTTCAGACGAGTATCGAACAACTCAACATCTTTACAGTTAATGCATTTTTTGTTTCAGGTTGTTACAATAAGTGCACCAAGGTAAGTGTCAATCGTAGAAAGTACGCCCATCAAGAAGTGTTAGAAATCATTATATCGCAATACAATTTGAAAATAATTCAAAGCAAACTCAACATATATGATTCAGAAATAAAATTAATTTGGTCACTATATTAAGCTTTAATTTAAGGATTCACGATTAAACATAGGAACTTCAACTTTTTTGTCAGAATTAATTTACACGTGTCAAATGATATAAAAAATAGAACAATAGGAAGTCACTTTATGTTTTAATTGACTACCAGTATAGTGGAAATACTTAACAAATATTTTCCTTTCATTTATGACATGCGGGGACAAGTTAAATAGAAATTCTACCGCGGACCTGTTGGAAAATCAGTCATATGTTGTCTAACTTGAAGTTGTTCAGTTTGTTTAAGTTGTATAAATAAATAAAGTGTATTAGAAATTTGCCTGAATTATATAAAAAACCGCTTTGCACATCAACAGTCACTCGTTTCCACTACCGGTTCTTGAAACTTTTCTATTTCTGTACATACAAACAGCCAACGACAAACAAGTTAAGTATGGGCAAAGAGAAAATTATATCAAATTTATTTTCTCCTGGTTTTTGCACAAAATTAAATCTCAACAAACCAATAATAAATTAATTAAGCATTATTAAATCATAATTCTTTGGTCGCGGAATGCAACATGGTTGACTAGCGTTGGAATATCAATGAAAAACTCTTGAAGCCAAGAGTTTGCTGCAAGTTGCACAATCAATGACCCACTTCGAAGGCGATACTGAATGAACATGGCTCAGTAAAGTCGCTGAGCAACTTTAATTCCTACTCCATGGTTTTTCTCCACATATCACTACATCTTAGAGTTTAAAGAAATAATTTCCATCGCGACGAAAGGAGATGCATTCCGCAGCATCTCATAGGACTGTGGCAAGTACCAGCAACCAGCAAGATTTCAAAATGTGTGGGTAATGTATAATGCAATAATATATTCAGCTTGGGAATGTATAGAAAATTATGCAATGACCTCAAGACGCACCCAGAGTACCAAGAGTTGAGCAGAAAACTAATCTATAAGAGAGAACACTAACCACAGACTTAAATATACGGGAAGTAACACTATAGCTGGCAAAGAAAAACAGCTATTGTTAATTAAGGAACAAGTAATGTTCATATTTAGAATAAATTACAGTCGCATAGTGCAAGAATTTTATGTTTTGGTCTATTTGGGTCTTCGACTACTCAGTAGGACAGTAACCCACTACCTCCCTCCCTGCATTTTATCTCAAGACTATATTCACTGTATACAAGTCAAATAGGTCCATTTAAAGAACAGTAAGCACCATTTGGTAAACAGAAAACATCAAAAGCTAGGTATGTACAGGTGATAAATTGAATACCGTTGCCGTACGCTACGGGCAATGAATTTTATTGATGAGATTCCATGCCAATCAATTTATGCAGTCAAGAGAGATAAATTAAAAGCATTGCAATTAGAAGATTGTTGAGTATCGGGCCGTAGAGTGCACACTCCATTTACTCAAGAGTAACTCAACTTAAGTTTACAATCTATTTTTAATGTTGGAAGAAAGGAAACAAAAAACACATGCAAGTATAGTATAAAGAGCAGGTTTAGACCAAGCAGTCAAGCTGGCATTTTTGAATGTATTTGCAATATGGTGGTGCCGTATAATCCACATACTACCTGGTATAGATAAGTCCGAATTGATAGGAATTAAGCAGAGAGCATAAATAATCACAACTGCATGCATTTACGGAATAAATACATGCACATGTGCGATGCAGTAAATTGACTTTCATTGCATGGGAAATTATATCTCATCACATATACTATGTTACGCAAGCCTAACATAATGCAATCAATAGCAACATTTCTGTATCCTATAACAAAAACTCCATCTTTTAATGTGTATTTCGACCTCTGAACCGCAAAGGTATTGCAAATTCAACCTCATAACTATTAAGTGACTTATATCATTTCCAATATTTACCTTGATGCAAAAATGTCCCCGATGTATATAAAACTCAAAAATTCATCGGCGGAGGCACACACACAATCTCAATAATCCACCTGGGTCCTGGAGAAAGGCGCGCGCACAAATCACCGGCGTTTCCTCAAAGTCACTGAGTCAGGTAGGTAGACATATGCTCTGTGCAGCGATAGATGGAGGCGCGTGACACAGCCGTTCTTTCATCGGCTTCGACGACGGTAAACTGAAGCTAGGTTTCTCAGGTGGCTTCTTGGCCTCAAGAGCAGTCAGCGTGCCCAGGTAGTGCGCTCTCAGGTGGGGAGGAACGAGTTTTCGTGCTAGGTGCTTAAGTCATTGATGTTGCTAGCGTGAGTAGCATAAACTGACTTACTGTAAACTGTTTCTTCATAGGGAATGAGGAATTCCTATAGCTTTATTCCAGATTTAAAGGAATAGATCTAGCTGGAGATGGAGGCGGAAATATTGAGATAAGTAAAAAGAAAAATTACCTAAGTCAATTTCAAAACTCAATTGGGATACTGGAATGCTGTTTTAGCCCTGCAGGCAAAACACTCGTGCAAAAGGTTTTAACCTTGAACCTACCCTTTTGCACCGTGAGCCATGTCGACTGAACGTGCTGAAACACCTGAATCTTGTTCTGCTTCGTAACATATTCAGAGGTATTAAGCAGTACTAGTTAATGATGTTACAAGGTGTAAATCAAATTTTACAACTCTTGGAAATCCCACATTATATCAAATATTTTGTCTGCAGCTGATTTAACTCTGTTCTTTTTTTATCTTTTCTGAAATTAACCCAACTAAAGTAAATTTAGAATCTAGCGGCCTTTCGACTCATTTTTGTCGAACACTGAACAAAGTTTAATTACAAGTTTATTGCCAACGTTGCGCAACGGTTAATTAGCGGACAAGCGGACAAACTCCTACCTTGAATGAATAATAATTAAATAAATATAAATAATTCCGTTAAAGCAGCATAAGCGGTTATGAATTGAAGACGAGTCCGCGGTTTTGGTTGTCGATGACCAATCACTCTCCTCAATGAATACCAATGAAGCACCTTTGTAGCCCATCAATTTATGCACATCCGCATCTTTATATTACAAACTTAATGTGAGTTTTCATTTTTGCTGCGTTTTCGGCCTTCGCGGATCACGCAATATTCTATTCCGAAGAACGGTTTCTTAGGTCGATGTCCGCCTAATACTACTTCAGCGCAGGTGTACCGATGACTAAATCAGTGTGTAAATAAGCTGGAGATAATAAAATTCTAATCGTGGTTCGTCAGAAATCGCCACTGCTACAGGTGCCAACCCGTAAAGAACCCGAAGACGTGACCAAGGAAGCACACTGCGTGAATTTACGATACCATAAGCTGGTCATGCTGCGTAATGACCGAACGCACCTTGATGGTCTTTAGCTTTCCTAAAACGAGGATGGCACGTTTGTACAATTTTAGAAATTGGCACCATTGGATTAGGTATTGAAAATTTATTAGTATCAAAGTATAAAAGAGGTATTATGACCGTCTATGATCTCCGGATTAACATTTTACAAGCAACGAATAAACAACCTGTGACACTTTCCAGGAACCACGATAAAGTTGACGAATGGATTGAGACCTGTACGAGTCGCTAGAAGAAGCTTACCAGCTTGATTCGTGTTGTGCACCCAAAAATAGCCGAATTTCTCGAGTTGAGGTCTAGGTGCTTCTGTTTCATTGACATTGACCTTCCAATAAGAAGCAGTGCTTCCATTAAAGCCTAAGGTGTCACAAATAAGTTGCAGTTCTTCGTTAGACAACTTGGAAGGGAAGCAACCAGTATGCCAGATTCCACCTGTTCTGGTCATTACTTCCCCAATCCTAGGACTTAAAATTCTATATATTACCCAGAAGGAGCTCTAATAAAGACATACTTATCAGTTTGGCTCCTCAAAGATAAACACTCCATTTCGTCGGAATTGTCCTGACAATCTTTGTAGCCATCACAAACCATGTCCTGAGGAATACAAAGATTTTTTGAGGACTCACTTTGGTTCCTAGAAAAATACTGCTCAATACAATAGCTTTAGAATTATGATAGTACTTGTTCCACCTTCCACAATTAAAAAGACCAGGACTACAATCACAAGCAAGAGGGTCTTCGTCAGTTCTATCCTTGCAATGCCTGATCCCATCACAAATTTTGTTGGGCTCCACCAATTTAAGGTATTCCCTGCATGAGCAAGTCTCGGGTTCATCGGAACCATCGCCGCAGTCGTTGGAACGGTCACAAAATTTCGATTTATGCACACAATTACCATTGGAGCATTTCATCTCGTCGGGAGCACAAACTGCAAAATCGACACATATCAAATTGCAGTTTTCTGCTCATGCTGAATTCAAAATTACTTTAATCAAAATCGTGCTACATACCGCACTTCGTTGATAGGTGGCACTCTTTTCGTTGCTTCATGCAGAGCACCCCCCACTCATCACTGGCGTCCCTGCAGTCGGGAATCCCATCACAAATCTTATCCTTTCCAACGCATTGCCCCAACGGACACCGATAGCCGTCGCATTTTGGCGGCGCGATGACAAAAGGACTGCGTTCTATTCAGGGAAATTAATTGAGTTTCTTTCATGTCAGCAGAATGCTTACCCATGGCTTGGAAGATATCATGTTTTATGGATGACACGCTGGGGTATGCGCCCGTCTGGTTGAAGCCGCATTCACCGCGAGTTTCGTTGAATAACGCTGCTGGATAGAAACCACTACCGGCGTCGCATACGATGCATCCAACCCATGCTGCCGAAACCTGTTGATGTTGAGTTGATTGACTAAACAAGTAATTCCGACAAGAATTTATTATCAGTACCTTGCAATTCGAGGGTTTCAGGCGTTTAAAAGCACGGGAATTAGGCCCCTCACCACGTTGGACTGGTCGCAGGATTATAGTCACTGTGGTATCATTCGGACCTTGCCCTGTTGCAAGGCACGTTTCTCTATTGATCTTAAAATTACCCCTGGAAAGGAGATTATGTTATTTTTAAGTATGTTTCAAGTTGGGATATGTTAAGCTACTTCTTTCTAAAGTGTAATGGCTTGACATATCTAGTAAATTCAATAGATTTCTCTAATTTTAATAAGACTACATCCGATTGGGAGACCCTGATCCTCTCCTGGACTGCAATGATCTGCTCATGGGGTCCTTGAACATTCAGATAGTGCCTTCCGACTCCAAGTCGCACAGCAAGGTAATTTTCACCAGGTCTACAAAAAAATACCACATTAAAACTTTGCCTAACTTGCCTTCTTATAAGTTGTAATCTACTTTAATATTCCATCATAGCAGTGCAATGAAGTTAGCACCCAATCGTAGTTCAGTAGCACCCCACTGCACCTCAACCTGCCGTCGACGTAAACAGCAGCATGCCACGGAGTCATGTAGAATTCACTCGGTGCATTCAATTTGTCCTCGACGCCTAATTCGTGCCCGCCGTTGGACGTGCGATTCTCACAACGCACAAACAAACCGTTACAGGTTTGATTCGACCCCGCCCTCATCACACTCTTGTCTACCCCCAAAGTAATTGTTTTTATAGTGTCATCCATCACGTGCAACTGCAAGTATCGCTCGTAGTCGTCGAAGCCTAACGAGATGCAAACATCGGCGGCAAGTCTGCCCTCCATGCCGGAGAAGTTGCCGCACATGGGCCGCCACACACCGGCGCGGTTGTACGCGAGTATTCCTTGCGTGAGGATGGCGGGTCTTGCGTCGGCGTCCAGCTGCATTGTATGGTTGGCAGTGAGCGCGACTAAGGAGCATTCAACCAGAGTCAGCATTCAATTTGGGTGAAATTGCAAGAGGCGGACAACAAACGCGTTTTGTACTTACAACAATCCCATTCGTCCTCATTGTGCAAGCAGTCGGGGCTATTGTCGCAGCGCTTCTCGATGGGGATGCAGGCGTTGCTCAATCGGCAGAAGAAATGCTTGGCATCACACGAGTCTATTATACAAATATCGTGAAAGCAAGCATGCGAGATGAAATAAATTCCAGTCAATTAAATGTAAATACATGGGACATGGCTATAAATTATATTTGGTTATTAGTCTCGCGTTGAGTACTCAGAAGGAAAGGAACAGCTGTGTTTTTATTTCTTCTCTTCTAAATTTACCACGGTTGGTTGTCATAACCAGGGTCGACACGACACTCAGTTAGTAAAAATGCCCTTTTTTAAACTAATGAATTGGATAACAATTTGCAGTTCAAAAATAGCTCCTTATTGAAATCAGTATAAGAATCAAAACTTGAAATATTTAAAGTTACAAAGTCCAACACTGCATCATCAACTCTAATTTATGTCTCTTCCCAAAAATCTACTTTGAAAATGTTTACACTTAACATGTCCTCCTTTAAATGGGTGTAGGTGCAATTTATATTTTAAATTAAGCCCCAATAAAAACCGCTCTTTGAGACAGCCAACACTTGCTCAGTCGTAAATTCAACCCGTCCACACTTCACATATTAAAAGCGTCTGCTTACCACACTGCTGCTCATCAGACATGTCCCTGCAATCGGTTGTTCCGTCACAAATAGCATCCTTATGCGTGGTCTGCAAGTACTCGGCGCATGTGCAGCTCAGCTCGTCGGTAGCGTCCTGGCAATCAATGGCCTTGTCACAACGCTTCGACGCCGGGATCACTTGGAGCATCCTGCATAATGATATCGTCGCATAAATCGCACTGCTTATCATAACCTTCAACGCGAATGTTATTTACAGCGCATTTGCCGGCGTAATAAAGTGTATTAAGCAGTTTTATCGGCTACCACTCTTGGCTCGGAATTTGAATTGTGCAAATAAAGATAGCAAAGCAGCGCAAGAATGCAGGCAGGCCGTAAAAAGATACTAACTTTTTACATAAAAACCGTTGTGGTTTAGCCACGTCGTGCACAGCAGATAAAATGACACTGGTTTCGGCAGTATCTTCATTGTCGGTGGCGTTAGTTACGACTGTGGCACCGGCAGCATCTGATATTAGAGAACTTTTAAATAAAGCGTAATTCTTGCCGGTGGCGTTCTTGCGGTTATCGAGAGCATCAGCAGTGTCGTCTTTGCGCTCGAAGAGCATTGTATGCATCGCGTGTTTGAAGAGAGAAGAGAACCGACGGTGGTTTTCACAGCCGACCTCATCGTCCCCGTAGAGGCAGTCGACCTGTTTATCACACCTTCGCTTTCCTGGAATACACTTTCTGATACTCTTACAAGTATACCCCGGACATTTATGGAGTGGTTTCCTTTGTGGAACCATGTGATCTCTGGCATGTTCATAGATCCAGCTCATGTACAAACTGACCCTCGTGTAGACCCCAGGTTCATTGGGTCTGGCACATCCTTCACCATGACTTACAATACCTGCTAAGTACCACTGGTCAGGTGCGTTTGGATTTCGACATAGGAAAGGACCACCACTATCTCCTTGACAAGCGTCTTTACCACCTTGGAGGAGACCCGCACAGATTTCGTTACCTTCAGCGTCTTCTTTATGTTTGCAGTAGGATAAAACTGGAACCTCAACTTCCCTTAAATGATCGGCTAGTGGAAAATACAACAATTATTGCGATAAATAAAAATAAAATTTGAACGATCATGATTCCTTACGATCTGATCCATGTTCAACTGTTGCACCCCAACCGACTGCAGTACAAACAGTCCCAGGTAAAGGCGCCTTTTCGTAATCCTTCCCGGCTGTCACCTCAGTGGGCAAACAAATCGGCCTTACATATCGATTGAACTTCACTGGTGCATTCAACCGCATCATAGCCAAATCATTCTTAAGATTAGCCCTGTCATAACCACCATGTGCGATGACGTCCATGACAAAGCGTGTCTGTTGCATTGGTGAATAGGAAAACCGGCGCAACATCCCCAGCTCAACTTCGTAATAATAGTGCCAATACCTAAACAAGCCACTCAAAGATTATCGACCCCTCTGAAGAATGCGTCAACGTACTTATCCACACAGTGTGCGGCTGTAATCAGCCAACAGTCGGAAATAAGCACACCGCCACAATGGAACGCACCATTCTTGTAAATAGACACCACCCATGGCCACGCCGCGGGCTGACATGCTTTCCCACCAACAACCCTTCCATCACCCAGGAGAGTATCATTTCCATTCTCTTGATTTCCGGACTCTTGTTGTGCTGCACCCCGGACATCTCGCGCGTGGCTGAACTGCGCGACAATCTCCTCAGCGCTGGTGTCGACCTCTTCCGCTCGGTATGGGTTCATAGTGATTTGTCGCATGCCGCATACTGGTGGAGCACATTCCACGCGTACGGCGCGGTCCTCCAGGCAGCCCTCGGAAATGCGCACAACATTGTTGTGTTCAGCGTGAATGAATTCGCCCTTGTAGGGATAATTAATTGGCACCATTTGGACCAGAGGTGGTCTGTAACCGCAAAATACCATATGTAATACACTCGATGTATCAATTGTGGGATTAACTTACAATCTGGTTGCTTCCTTCTCATTGCAAGATTCCTTAGCCCATGTCTCTGCATTGCTACATGCAGGATACCAGGTCCCACGGTAATTACGATGTAGAAATCCAATATTATTAGATACCTTAAAGACATCCGTTGATTGCTCAACAGAGTCCAATAGAACAGAACAATCTACTTCATCTTTACCAGTGGGACATTGTGGGATTCCATCACAGCGTTGTTTCAAAGGAATACAGGTTGCAGAACGGGCGTATGACCAATCATCACAGTTGAATGACGAAACATCACAACCTATACCCCATCAAGAATAAATACTGCTCATCACTCAACCCGTCTACATTTATCTCACCATTACATTCAATTTCATCTTCTCCATTAGGACAGTCTAAATATGCATCGCAATTCCTGTTCATCCCAACACGGAATTTGCATGAACAGTACGCCTCGTCACTGCCATCCGTACAATCGATAATGTCATCGCAAACTCTCTGGCTACTAATGCACTTGGAGCCGTCAGCGCAGATCTCCTGACCCACCCCACATACCTCCGATTGTCTTGTCAATGCTTTGTTGCTGCAACATTAATCAATACCAATCAAATCTTCTAAATTAACTAAAATCATTTTTGTGTTTATCTTTTATTTGCGTCATGTGTCAACCCCACCTTTGTCTGGCCTGCGTCGCTTGTAAATGTACATTGTCCGAGCGAACTTCCACCCCCGTCATCCCAACGATGTTATTAGTCGATGTTGTCATCGGATTACAGATATAGTACGGCCCGGCGTTATTGACGGGTTGAACTTGGGTCGTAAGGCCAGGAACAATCGACTGTTGCATTGGGTAATTGGAGAGATAGGTATATTGTGGGTTGATTACGTATGATTGTGGCTGATTACGAGGTATTGAAAAGGGGACCAGTTGGGCAAACTTGGGAGATGGGTCATAGAGTTGTGGGACTTGTTGTTGGACCAAAGACAAGGAGGATCCAACTGGTGGTGTGTAGGTGCTAATGCAGGGATTTATTGCAGTTGGTTGGGAGGTTTGCATATTTTCAGACGCTGACCCAAATTGGCCTAGTTTTCTGTCTGCATTGAGGCGTAATTTTGCATTGAATTCTTCAGAAACATTTTCTATTCCTATCTCTTTTGTAGGAAGAGAAAATGGCTCAGGATTGGTCATGGTTTCAGAGAGTTTTCGTGTAGGAGAAGTATTTAGAACAGGATCTGCGGCGGCATTTTTGCCTGGTGTATTTAAAGGGAGAATCATTTTTGTAGATTTTGCAGTTGGTTCTACTTGAAAACCAACACCTAATAAAGGACCTCTTAATAGAGGTCTGGTGTTAACTTCTTGAGATACTTGTTGAGATCCATGAGACTCATGCATAACAACATCATGCTTCGAATGGATCTGGAAATGATTCTGATGAGATAGTGGATTAGCTTGTTGTACAAGAGGAGGTGGAATCTTATGAGATGCAGGTAAGACTGGTCCATATTGCTGTGGGCGGTAAAGTGGGGGTTGTATTGGTGCTCTTGGTGTTCCTGGTGGAGCCACAAAGACCTCATCCATTTGAGGTCTAGGCTTAGGTCTTCCATTACTAGCTTGCATATGTAGTCCTGGAGGTGGTGGAGGTCGTTGATACTCCCCAAGAGAAGAGTGTTGATTATAATGAGATGTCTGCCGCTTTATCTTTTTCGGCATTACAGCGCCTATCTCTACTAAATCTGGTGGAATCTTGTACTTGTCCATATCGCTAAACCTCTCTCGTTTAATCATGTCAAAAGAATCCTGCAGGAATTTCCGGATAAAATCCGGGTCGATGTAATCGTCGTAGGGATCCGGCGTGTCGTAATCCGAGCGGGCATAATTCGCTGACGCTGATGCATCGTCGTCCATCGGACGCAATTCGTGCCGTTCGATCGCCGCGACGATTTTATCGACCGTGCAATCCTGCACCGCGAATTGTGCCGCACCTCTATCACTCTCTGTAAAGAGTGCACAGCACGCCTCGAGGGTTTTATCAATTTTGCACCGATTGAGTTTCTCGATGTAATACGAGACCAATTGATCAACATCGGTCTGCGGTTGGCGCTCAATGTGGAAGAGCTTCTTAAGCGATGCACCGCGGCTGGACGTGAGCAGAAGGACCAACAACAGTATGCAACTCATGCAGGAGATCAGAAAAAAGGTTTTACATAGTGTTCTACGTGCGGTTTTGGTATCGAATTTTTTAAGACTGGCATCTAATGAAGATAGAAATTAGTTGAAGCAATGAACGAGAAAGTAAAAGTTACCTGAAAAGGCACTCATTTCTGAAAGACGCCTCAGGTCGATGTCAGTCATGCCTTCCGGTTCTTGGAACGGTAAGGGCGTTGGTGATTTTTCATCACTAAATTTGACGCTTTTACTGTTCACCATTGCACAAACAAAGCACAAAGTAGACTGGCAAAAACCATGCCAATTTGCTGCGTTTGGATTTGCGCGAATATTGAACGGAATATAAGGTTTCGCAAGTTCCTTTGAAGTCAGCAATTAATCGGATGCGGAATTTGAGCTTGTACTGAAGTTATTGTCGACGTACACTCGAAATATTGCATGCAAATAGGATTGAAATGAATAATGGAGCGGAAATTTTAAGTGACAAGCTTAAATCCCAATCTTGGTAAATCTCAGCGAGGATTTTAATGTCACCGACGAATAGAGCAATATGTAAAATAGGAAATTCGGGGGACATGACACAAAAAGTGCGAATATTGCTTCCATTTCATAAGCTGGCGGCATTTTTCATTCGCCAGCGTGCACATTTTTATGAAACACATAAATTACCGCCGGAGACACGTAAATAAATGATTAGCTTTCGAAACCGGCCAATGCATCATCGCTGCCGACAGCCGCGCATTTCTCCACAGTCTACGCACGCCAATATTTTATTATTGGAATAAAGCTGCATTTTAGTGCGGTATTGTGATTGACGTTTTTCGATTAACTCAATATTTATATATCAACATGCTCCCGAAATTTACGACTGAGCCTTATTGAAAATACAATTACACACATTCCGCGAACGTGAAAACATCATCGGATTTCATTGCCGCGATTATTTATCAATCGGTAATTAAACATTCGCAACTCGGGTAGATAAATGGGCCAACAATATGTTTAAATTCCATTCTGAAGCGGGTGTAAATTGTG
Source organism: Ecitoglossa quadriceps (assembly GCA_027574925.1). NCBI lineage: Eukaryota > Metazoa > Arthropoda > Insecta > Coleoptera > Staphylinidae > Ecitoglossa > Ecitoglossa quadriceps. The sequence goes on from JAODGC010000008.1 coordinate 2,070,162, forward strand.
TGCAAAATGATAAAATGACAGCGAATCAAATTCTAATTTAGTCAGCGCTATTGTTCCCGGATTGTTGCGGTCGTGGCCGGGCGCGTTGGGAATCTCCGACTTCCGAAATCTACGTGTTGACCACGCGCGCCGAGGTTGCGCCGACAATTCCGGCAGCCTGTTAACTGCTGCGGGATTGTGAGTGGATTAATTGCGGACCTCGGGGAGCGTTTACCCGCCCGCCGTACGACAATGGACCGAGGATATAAACTAGCCGCAGTGGCGGGCGGCGGTGGAATTACGGTCGCTGCGCTCCTGGGTCGTCAACACCTATATTACTTCAAAGCCCCGAGGAGACATACAGCATTCTGCTTGTAGTCCACGAAAGCTATTATATAGACATCGTAAAAAATGCGAGAAGAATAGTATTAGAATTGGTTCAGGAATGTTCCAGTTATCAGGGTCTATATTTTACGGTAAATAGAAGAGTACCTACGCGCAAAGTCAGTTTTCTAGAATTCGCATTTTGTTGGTTTGTAACCTCAAGGAAATTAAAAGAAGGAAAATATTGCTATATGACAAGTTACGAATGAACTGGGGAGAAATATAATATTGCTTTTAAGCAACTACCTAGAAGCCCAAAAAGACAGACCTAGATCAATATATTCAAGAATCCTTTGTTAGCTGTACTTAAAAAATGCTTAATTGTGTATATACAAATACAAAAATTCATGATGTTCTACTATATTCTGGGATGATTACGATTCCTGATTAGCTTACTCTAGAAGGTGGTTATTTCTGAATCCCCCTTTTCAAAAAAGCTGGCAAATAAGCAACTCCCGTGTGCATATTGAGCTGGATTTGCGCCTGCAACTGATGTGTCGACATGTAGACGTTTACGTGCTTTGAACTTTTTCGCTCGCATTTTACTTTGACTACATATTTTCCGGCTGTCATGCCACCGCCGAAGCGCGCTCGGCGTCTGACACGTGTCATTTTAATTCCGCGCCAACGCGATGCTGCCGACATCAAGGAAAAAGTGTTCGTGCACCAGCGAATTAACGAGGTGGCTTTATCAAGCCAAAAATGGCTAATTTCAGCGCTTCAAAGGTAGAGAAAAAAAGAATTTGTTCACAGTTTGACACAAAAATTCCAACAATACGTGCAATGATTTGTTTACCAAACATAATTCTCCTTTTACACTCTACGATTGCATATCCCCATTTACGAATTAGTTGGCAAAAGCAAAAATGTTGTTCATGTCTTATTCACCCCATGGCGACAAGCACCACAGATACGTTTTAAAATTTAAAGCATAATTATAGTAAGTGCTTTGAAAATATTGATCCCCTTCCACCGTTTTCTCCTGTTTCTACCTATAGGGTGTTGCTTTTCGGTTGTGACATTTTTAAAGTGAAAATTTTCCAATTTATTGTTTGGCACATTAAAGCGTCCGTGATCAAAGGACAAACTCTCCGCGTCAGCAACAGCAAAGCCTGCCAGCGGCGAGCAACGCCGACAGCAATCTAATCCGATTCCGCTTATGGGGAAATAATTTTAATGCGAGCTTTTTCCATTAAGGCCTCGTTTGTGCTTTTTTAATAATGCTGGATTGGCTGTCAACAGTTTTTATTAATAATGCTCCTGGGTCTCTCTAAAGAAGACGCCCTCTTTTCCCTAATGGCTCGGAACTGAAATTCAATTAAACGTTTTCCCTAGAAGCAAGCATCTTGCTGCATTGATTGACGCTTTAGTTCATCATCTTGAAAGTTCTAGCAAATTAAAAATAAATACGATCCGTCATACTTCTTGTAAAAAATCAAGAATTTCTAAAGATGGATCACATCCAATCACATATAAAACACGTCAAGTGACCAAGAGATTGGAGTGAAATCCCAGCTGTCGTTTGCTGGACAGCGCTTGTAAACACCGACAGGGTGATAAAGGGGGACTGTGAGCGTTCCCGCAGGATTATCCTCTGATCGATTCTTTAGACTTTGGACTTTACGCCGATTTCGAAATTGGACACTTCAAATCTTTGCTGCACATGTACAGAAACGGTTGGATTCTAGAGATAAACCTCTTGTGAGTAGAATTTATTTGCAGACCCTTGGCTAAGTAAAACAAGACCGTTCTGAAAGAAATGGCAAAGTACTTGGAGGTTGATGCTTTTAAATTAGGCTGTCAGCATCAGGAAATTTTAATCCTGGGGACATACACAGCGCGCAAAATTCCATAACGCGACACTTGTCACCTTTGGTGTTTTAGCTGATGGTAAAAAAGGTAATGCGATAAAACGAAAATGGTCCGCACCCCCTTTTTGAGTGTATTTTTACACCACTCCAAAGCCTGCAGGGAAAACAAAAACAGGAGGAAATATTTTAAGTTGTAGAGCGTCGAATAACTTTGCAGCGGATCAAATTTACTGGAGGAGGACTGGAAAGGTGTCTGTACCAATCAAAAAACTTTCAGAAAAAGTCATTACATTAGATCCCAAAGGATTTTAGACTACCTAATGCTTTGATGTAGTTTGCATACATTGGAAAGGATCTTATTTTTCAGCGTAAAAAAGATCATATAGCAATATTCTTTGGAGACTTTCAATTTTTGCTGCTAGGCAGGAAGAAGTTGATATTTTTGGAATCCTACACATGGCCAGTAATTGATTACCGTAATTACTTGTAAGGCAAGACATTCTTAGTTTGCCGAGAGACCCGCAGCTAACTCCTAGACTGCTTTCGACACTCTGCCTGCTGCATCAGGCGAAAATGAGAGAAGAGAGGTAGCAGCCACTAATCATGGAGGCTTAGGGAGAGGGTTAACGCGCGCGCTGACATCGGCCACTCAATTACCACGGCTTTAATTAGTCCGTGACGGCTCATTGCCAGCTCATTAATACAACCGGGGGCCCAGGCTCTGCGCAGGTAAATCATTCCTGACGCGAGGAGCCTCTCGGGGCCTTGGCTGGTGAATCGCCGAATTAATTTTAATTGTGCCTGGGACACAAGGCAACTAATGATGATGATGGCGAGCATGAATTTACAGCCGCCGAAAAGGTGTAAACTATCGCCTTCACACAATATCTCTATGTCCATGATGAATAAACCATTTGTTTTCTATGGGCATCCTTTGTGCCATGTGTACGCTACGCACGTTTTATTCTATGCAACACATGCAATATTGTGTGTTGGGTGGACTATCATCACGCAACATGCGATGGTATATAATTTCGATCGCATGCGCGCATGAGGCGAATTAATTCATCACATGCCCGTTTAGATAACAAAAGGAAGTCATAAATAACTTTAACTGTGTAATAAAGAACATGGGAAAGCATCGGAGGTTATTGAGCTCTGCAGCGCTCCACCATTATGAGGCAACGAGCGTTCTAAGTTGCCTACCAGCGAGGGAGAAAATATTGAGATTGCGCTGATGCCCACGTTCTGCATATGCATAAGAAATTCCGTCAACAAATTATCGTTATCTGAGTTTAGCACCCGACCAGATGGGACTTTTGATCTGAAATGAAAGCCATCGTGAAAGAAAATTGAAAGTCACCCGTGAGGAGTTTGGGTGGTCAAAGAGAGGAACTTGTAATGACGTGAGCAAAAGTTGCAGACGGTGCGAGAAGATGAAAGGAAAACATTTACCTACTTATCATCATTCCTCTTGACAATGGAATAATTCAGCCAACCCACTTTTACCTGTTTATATGACTTGCGCTTTTTCCTTTTGACTAGTGCTTTCAGAGCAACAGAAACGGTTCTAATTCATGCCAAGATAAAAGACTCGCGTGCCATTAGTTTCGTGAACAGCGGAAGCTGGAATGCAGTGTTTGCACCGCCATTGCGCGATATAATGGCGATGATAAGAAGCGCAAAATGTGAGTGTTTTAAAATTTAAGTGTAATAGGTTTACTCTCAACGCGGCAGATATGAAAAAAACGCTCATAATTTCCACGTGCTTAAACAACGTTTCTAATTTCAAAGCAGTCGGAGCGCTGAATTTGATAAGGCAAACGATGGCTATAACCGCTGCAGGAAAGCGTTACCTGCGTCCCCTTTTTGATACACCGCTGGAGATAAAACGAGAGATGATGTGTCGCCGCCGGCAGTTATTGCACGCGGGGAGACAAACGATACGGCTGCGGGTCGAGCGCAAAGTGCTGTAGTTCATGTGGTTCAACGTGGTTCGTGCCCCCTTGGAGATGACAAATCGGCCCGGTTACGGATTTTGCGCCCCGCCACAATCAGTAGCCGAGACGTGCGCGATATTGCGACCGGCACAAGACAAACGACAGGCAATATCCCGACGGCTGGCGAGAGAGATGAACCTCATAACTTTTAACACCTTCATTTCTCACAGCCCACAACGACCTAAGGACATACAGTGTGTTGCCGAACATACCTCACTGATTTAAAACTGTTGGAAATACTCATTGCTTCCAACCAAGCTACTAGTCTAAGATCTAGAGGGCGTTTTTAGATTTCTACGTTATTTATGGGCAAATTCACGCGCAATTTCCTGCGCCTGCAAAAAGACAATGAATTACATTAATGGCGCCGACAAAACGACTGCGCGCACCACCTCGGGCACATTAACTACGCCCGGAATAGGCGAGGGTGTCTAATATACGAGCCGTTTAAGAGGGAATAAAGAAAAACCATCTACGACTAGTTTTATTACAGTTTTACCACGACGGAAATATTTTGTTTCAAAAACATTCCCATGTTTATTGTTTGCCACACCAAACTAGGAAGATACGCCAGGTCTTCCTCTCCTGCTCGGGAGTGTTTTATCGTTCCGTGGCATTAGAGTGCGTCTGCTGCGGGGCTATTAGCAAATGATATAAGTGACAGCTCCCATAACATAGATCCGAGTGGAAAGCGAGCAGTCACGTGTGAGGGATCAGTGTCACTCCGTCATCCATCACCCCGGAGCGGAGAATTAAACTAGTTAAGTTACGACGCGCCGCGCGAGACCCCTGGGATCAGAAGGTGGAGAAAGAAGAGCGCCAAGGTGCCAGCAAGGATTTGCGGGGTTGTATGCTAATTTGAAATCAATAGTGGCAAGAATCTCTTAGAGAGAATTGCGACGTCAGGATTAATTGATCGAGTATTTTTAGATCAAGGAAATAACCATAAACTCCCAGTGTTCATAACTTTTCGAATTTTGATCCCACACTTGGTAGTCTCATTGAAAGAGTGCTGAAGAAGGGGACCGTTGAAAATATCAAACGCCAGCATCACTTATCAGCCGAGAAAATTCGAAGGATGACGAGGAAATTAGAGAGGAGCGGGTGTCGTGTCAAGAGTTGCGCATGAGCACCACCCCTATTGGCCATAGACCGCCCTGCATCCATATTTAACCATTTTGCATCTTGTTAGAAATGTTATTCTCGATTTCATCTTCTGACTTTCACAGAGCCCAATATGGGCCTTGTAGGTCCGTTGAGTATACAATATGAAAATACCCTATTCCTAGATCCGACCTCTTGCGTGTCTACATATAAATCAGTCAGGATATTAACCCCGCGTGTGCAATGTCCGCATCACGTTGATTTACGCGTCTGGAGAGCAGTTCGCACCTCTGTGCACACATAAAAACGTGTTTATGACGATAGAATATGCAGCATTCAGCATGCTGCATTCCTCGCGCCCTTTGCGCCGTGCACTTGTGCGGCGTCAGCGGAAATAGCCGCCATCAATCACAATTTACGCGCACGTGTGACAATCGCGCGCTTCGCATTCGCTGGGCTATCGCCGCTGGCGTCGTAATTTGATCACGGTAACGACATTGAAGTGACAATTACGAAATTACATTACTCATTGAGATGTACGCGAACTGACGGCATTGCCGGGGCGCGTCACTCATAAATCATAACGCCTGTCGGGTTGCTTTAGCGTAGCACCGGGGCTAAAAATACGCTATTTGTCTTCTTTGCTGGAGAAGAAGAGATGCATCTCATACAGTTTGTTACAAACCGGCATATCATCATCGTTGCGGAGAAGAGCCGCTTGCAGTAGAGGTGATGTAATTATACAGCAGCAGTAGATGTCAGTTGAGGTTAGAATTGATACTAGTAGTAACAGTGTCGACTTGTAGAGTTGTTTCTGGAGGAAAATTCACTGACTTGTGATAAATTTAGCCCATGTGTGCCAATGTGGCGTGCGTTATATTTCAGTATGTTGTCTTCGCTCGTGCTTCTTCATATCTTATGACACATGACACTGTTGTGCGGCTGCCTGCACGTCGTCTAGCTTTTTATTACCACTCAGCCGTGGCATGCCATGCGATATTACAAATAGACGTTCGAACGTTGCACACTTCGCCACACACGGAATGCCGCCGCGTCAAACACGCCTCCGCCGGAGCTGGTAATAAGAGGTCGTGTGACGGCTCGACAGCGCGGAGGCAGGCATCTTCTTCGATTCAATGAAAAATGCTAAAATTAACACTAAATTACCCACAGCTCGTTATGGTTGCATATGCGGAGATCTTGCTTGCAGAAAACTCGTGTTGCGCATTTCAGGAAATCTTCACTGACGTTGCCTCCGGCTGCAAAATACAAGTTATCCATTGATTTTTATTGGAACGGCAAGTTTTATATGCCACCAAATTGTACTACCCCATCCACTACAAATCCAGGATTTGCCTGTACACATACAGAACTGCGTATCATCCTACCAGCACAAAAATTAATTTCGCAAACATGTCATCATAAATTCCGCACATTTAATATCACCATTGCACAAACGCACGCCATCAATATGATAATATGATGATACACGTCATCGTTTAACCCGCTGTCCTCAATGGCGCCCCAAAAAATGATTACCCCACACCGAGTGTCCCATAAATCCGCATTATCGACCTGCAACCATGTACGCTAGCCATGTAACCATGTCACATAACACCAATTCGTATCGCGTAGTTTTTGAATGCCGCCGATTTGATTACCAGCCCGCATGCGTGATTTAAACCCGGCCGCTAATATATATTTTCGTGCATATTCATAAAGATAACGTGTAATTTATGCGACCATAAAGCTGTGGGCTCGATAGCCACCTGCTGTAATTGGTTTGTCATTCGCGGCCGGCGATAAATCATCACGGCCATATTGTCAGGCTGTACATCAAACGTTTACACATTTTATTAGTGCGATTTACGACAGCAGCATGATACTATTTCTATAAATTATCACCGCGATGACATGTCGCAAGTATAACAACTTGTTTACGAACCAATAATTCCGACGCCAAAATTTCGGGTATTGGTATATTAAACGTGATGTTATTAGGGGCGCATACAGTAGCAGCTAATTTATGGCACTTTGTTTTAAATTTAAGTAGCGAAATATGTGCATTAAATGCGGACTTTGCAGGCGAAGGCGGCGAAGTAAAAAAAAATAAATAAAACGGCAGCGATAACGATAACGCACGCCACGCCGTGACATTTCACTTGGTTTACGACTGCTCGGCGACCCATAATTCATATTAACATTGTAATCTTTTTCGACCTTTTCACGAAATGTGCCTGCGCACGAAGTGAGTATTCCCGGGGGAATGCGGTGGTGTAACTCATGCAAACGAAATCACGTGTTTGCTAAACGTTCCCAATGATGACGCTGAGCTTTTTTGTGATGACATCTGCATCGAGATAGCGAAAGCTCAAAAAATCAGTCATATGCTACCCCCATCCTGCTTAAAAGCAGCCAGCCACATGTCTAACTGAAATTAATCCCAAAGAAATATTATATGGGAAAATATTGTTTATTGCCTCTGGCAGTTGTAATTATTTCTATCGCAGCCTTTTTGATAAATTGAAACGTTTTATGTGACGTGTGCTGCTGCACGCCATTCGTGTTTTTCCAACATTTTATAGCGTTTTATAGTTTTAGATTTTATTGCGACGGCTGTTCGTTTACGGCTGTTTTATGCGTGTGTTATACAATGTGGGTACATGGTCGCCGTCATCATAACATGCATGTTAAAAGCGGTCAAATTACTTTAATTAAAATAAAATAGAATGAAATATCACCTAGCTCCAACTAAAAAAACACTCAAATTTAAATATTACAAGTAGGAAAGTGAAGGAATTTAAACAATTTACGAAACGTGTCAGTCGTCTACAAAGACACCGCCATCAAAAGGCGTTAATTACAGGCACTTAATCAAAAGCACTAATTAACTCGTCGTGTGCTACTTTGCGATGCCAAGGCAATCGCCGCACGTTGTACGACAGGGTAATTTATTTTGAGCATTGTTCACATTTTTCACTGTGCGGCACCCTTTTTTGGGAGGAATTAAGTTATTAGCTGTCCGCTATGTCAGGTTGTTGATAATTTTCTCACATGCGAGGGTGAAATGAAGGGTGGCTTTGCGTGCGTGCGGCTGCCGACTTGAATTCTTGGTCAGTTGGGGTTGATGTTTCAATTTAAGAATTTAGGTAATCAGATGAGAATAAACTAAACCTGTGAAGGTCGGTATTACAGAGGTCTGTTTACAATCGCAGCGCTATAGCTATTGCCGATGCCTTTTTGTATACTTTATATTCAATTACAATTACCCATCAGCAATGTGGTCGTAAATCTTTCACATGTCACTCATTAAAGCTCGCAGAGTACACCAACTGGTCGGCCTGTCCTTCCCCTGCAGGTTTTTTGCTCCTGAAGAATGTTAACTCAAGCTTTCAAAGCTTAGGTTAGGTTCCACAGCTTCCACGGCCTGATTTTGAATAAACAACTCAAAATTCTTTCCGTGAATTCCTACCCGGAGAACAATAGAACATTCTGGAGATGTTGCGATTCTCTGCCAGAATTTTTTCGCCGTCTGGCAGCGACACCGGCGATAAATCGCCGCCATAAGTATTTGGCGTTTGGCGTTGTCCATCTGTATAATTACACGCTATATCTGCGCCGCGGCGTTGTTTCATCTCGACTGATTGATGGATCGTCTACGTGTGCATGCCTCTCAGGAGGCGCGCACCAGGTCATGTCGTGGCCAAATTCGGAGCGACGCGTCGCGAATACCGATGATGAAAGATGATGAAAGACTCTCCAACCATCCTGCGCGTCTCGGTCGCATATTTATATTCATGCCGATGGCGTGCTTTCAATATCATTTTCACATCGCGCTGTAAAACCAGCAATGTGCATCGTTCGTCTGAATTATTACGTGGACGATAAAATTTACGATTATTTAGCCCCATTATAGGAGGCCGTAATAAAAGTCAAAAGTGAGTTGTTTATGAGTGGCTGTCAATCACACATGCACATAACCTCACTTGAGGCCTACGCAGCTGCACAACGAAGAAAAGGGCATGCCACGTTTTTTGTGGTTATCATTGAATCAATGGTCGTGTAAGTTGGTTTAACCTGGGTTAAGTTGCTTGGACAATGCTGGTAGTCCACGCATCAGATTGAGGCGGTTGGCCATAAAGCAGATACATACTGATTACTGATTAAAACCAAGCGCTGAGTGCTAGGACTTTATGGTAGTCGTAAATGCCATAAACACCGTGGCATTCCACGCCATAAAACACTGCCATCGCTGCTGACCAATAGCCATAACACTCATACTTTGCGGCACCTTAAACGGCCGTTGGAGAATATATTAATAGAGCAGTAAACGGCGTGTTAATATCCCAGCAAACGCCGCCGCCGCCGCACGAAGCAGAGTGCGATAAAATGGCCGCCATCCCTGCGAAGCCCTACGACACTCTGCTCCACCATCAAAACGTCTACGAGGTTTAATAAGGCGTGCGGCGCGAAATGTTTATATCAGTAGTTGGAGCGTCTTCTTGTGTTCGCTGCTGGCTTTATGGGCTGTTCGCGCACCGCGCCTGATATTGCGGCAATAATTTAACATCAGACGCGACGCAAACGTGTCACCTAATCAAATTTACGGCCGCTTTGTTGCGTTTTGTCAGCGCGACACTGTCACCCTCAACATATGCACCTCCATCGCAAAAGCTCCATCCAGTACGTGACTATACTCACCATATATGAGGTGGCAGTGGAGACGCACGCTAATTTGTCTGTCAGCCGCGCACCGTATTTCTTTATTTAGCCTCCATTTGACTCTCACCTCTGGACCATTACCCGCCACTCCTGCAATTTGGCTACCTCGAGAGAGACCGAGCATGGTGCTTCCGCCTTTGCCGGTTGACAGCTTTACGGTCGCTTTGCGCCAGCCGCGCGTCGTTTCTCTTCATCAGCGGGTTGTTTATAATCCTCGCTGGTGTCGGCGACTGCTGAGTGCTCAAAAGCTGAAATAAACTTTTTTAAAGTCCATATAATAACAAGCAACACACCATGTTCGGAGAGACACCAAATAGGAACACATTGTACGCGCTGTAGATTGCGGCTGACTAAGTAACCATCAGGATTTATGGTTTGCGTTTACGACACTATCAATTTCTTGAAGCGGCCATCTTGGCTATAACTGCTGCCTGCATGATGTAAAAATGTAGAAATGAGTAGCCTAATCGGATGATTCAATGATTAACGCAGATATTTGTGTTATTTGTATAACCATGAAGCTGGTGAGCTGCTGAGCGGTTGAGTTATGGCAGAGCGTAAAAAACGGATTAGACTGTTGGCATTACACCGCTAGCCAGCCAGACCAAGAATTGGCATGTTTATGGGGCAATTATAGAAATGAGCAGCGCTTTAATCGCCGTCATGCTGGAATGATTAGTGGCTTCATTATTTCCACCAATCACACTGCAGCCGGCTCTGTACGGACCAGCACAAGTTGTGTATAATTAAACTTGCAATTTATTTCCGATTGTCACTCCTTCGGTTATTTTAATTGAAATCGTATGGATGATTTACGAAAGTAGAACCATTCCGCTATTATTTATGACAATCAATTCTAAAATATTCAAAGCAGTGTTAGACATAAATCGAACAAATATGACTATGTGACAATTATCATCGCAAACATATTAATATTCCAATTAGCTGCTTCTGGTTAGTGCACTGGTGCACATAAATAACTAATGTAGTGTTTTAATGAATATTTGATGACAACAAACGGGATCACCAGCACAGGATATGCTTTTTTAATTAATACTCATGTAAATTAATTTTATTCAACAACTAGTTTCTATTGTTTTATTTTAAACTGGTTTCGGCTTTTTCTTATAATACCCGATTATAATATATCTCTTCTGTAAATTTTATATCTAACTTGTTGGTCCCGGCTTGTCCATTATCACAAAACATATCGATGATAGACTAACGCAGACAACAGAGTTGAAATTTCGGTTCATGAAAATGTACTTATCTGAGGTAGAATTTTATTGTATTTTCAAATTCTTCAGTAACAAGTCTAAAATGAAGCAACAAAAGAGTCACAAGCAAATATAACATTTAACCCAACCTACAATTTCTAGCGTGTTAATCCCCTATCATGGCAACTTCCCGCAATACATCACCCTCTTATCGCCGATGTAGGACTACCGTATCGTCCTACACTCGTCGACAGAAGCCTTAATGTATTCCCTCCTCGGCGGCGGCAGATAATTAAATCAATTACATGTAATGCAATCGCGATAAACTTAATATACTGCTTGTAAAAGCGACAGAACAAGGATGGCGTTGTTTGAGGTTGTAAATGCTGTTAATGCTTTAAGACAGTCGAAGCTGACATTGCTGAACTGATGAGCAAAAAAGGGACGTGGGATAGAGATGAGAGAGTGATCCCTGATCTTGTCATTATTTTTAATGCGCACTTGGTTATGCGGCTCCGGCATTAAAACGATATTACTGCTGTAGGGTGACAAAGAGGGGTTGTTGCCACTTGGGAAACAAACATCACCATCCGATTCATGCCATTCATGCCTTTGAAATATTTAATTGCTATGATAAATATAAATTAGGTTTATGTATTCAATTGTCAACATAGGGGAAGAGCGTGATGGATTATTTCATAAGATGATCAAGGGAGTTTATAATATATGGTCGTGCTAGAGAGGGTGCTCATACTCATATCAGTTGTAACTGGTAGAGCATCATTGGAATCTTTGAAAGCATACGAATATTGTAGGTTTGGAGGTAATATTTCCTCTATTCTAGATGCTCCATCCTTGATCTCTAGGATATCGACCCTGACATACCCAGTGGTCCGTATGGGATGTGATTGCCTTGGCTAGAAGATTTATGACTGCTTTTATCACCCCCTCTAACGACATCGCATTGACCGTCTGCCATGGTCGTGCGATGATGGACGACATCGTCTGCATGCCCACAACACCCCAATTTACGACCTCCGTTCCCAAAAATGCAAATCACCTCAGCACTGATGTTGAATTATTAATTAAACAGCACCGCCACATGCATATTGAGAGCTAATTCCCGCTACTAATTGAATCGATTTACATGCCTGGTATATAAATGCACTGGCCATGTGGTATAATTGGAGTGCGAACGGTTATCACCCATGTCCACTCTGCGGGACGTTTGACCAGTCGCACAAGAAAGCCGCGCCGCTGAATAAATATATAATATAAACGTTGTCGGCGTGTCATTAAATCGTGCCGTTTTGGTAAATTGTATCGTACGGCTCGTAAAAGGGCGCGCTGAGAACAATGGCACACATAAAACGCAATAAATTCGTGTCATAACGTGACAAGTATAAAAAGCACGCTTGTGGTTAAGAGCAGGACAGCTTGCGACAGAGGCCGATCAACGTCTGCAAGAAAGCTGCTGAGGACAAGGTCCAAGGATATAGGATGTTGCCATGTTGAATGTAGAAAAAGCAATCGGTCGATCTTAAATTTCAATATGGTTTATATTCGCCGGCGCGCGCACACAATGGTCCGCCAACAATGGGGCTCATAATTCATTTGTTCGCGGACAAGTTATCGCCCGGGTTGTGTGCGCGGCGCGCTGCATTTTCAAATTTTCTGCCACATAAACCGCATTAAGATTTAGATACGCAGCGTTGCAACGTCGCGCCGCCGCCGGAAGCAGCGGCCATTTTGGCGCGGCCGTGGCGCAAAGGAGACGTTAAATTATGGAGTGTAAAAATAAGCGATATGTGGCTGATCCTTTTATTGCCTCGGTGGCAGTAAATTATCCGGGCTGGAGAAAATGAGAAGACCGAAGAGATTTATACCGTCTAATATTTTTACGCCACTGCTGCCGGCGCCCGCCATTGGAGGCAACGCCTCGCGAATATATCACCCAGGGTGCAGAGAGTGTAGCATTAGCATCGAACTTTGTACTTACGTGGCTGCAAATAAAAATTTGAAATATTTCATTCTTGGGGCGAAGTAAAACAGAACAATCCAGCATTTTGCTTGGAATTTCTTGGAGAATGTTGGGGTATTTATCTTTTCCTTCCTTCGCTTGCACTTTTTGTATTTGAGTCTTGCTTTAGAAGAGATGTGGAGAGGCAAATATTTTTATTGTGACACGCTGTGGGAGGCAGTGATGAGTAATGGAACTGCCACAACATGACAAGAGCAATGACGCCAACGAGTAATCGCTATTCATGACATTTCGAGGTGTTGGGCACAACAGCTGCCGATTTCAGCCACCACACACACCGAATGTGGTGCATTAGAAGCCATGAATCTTTCAAAACTCCCGATTCACTTTTAACGCTGCGCGGTCATAAATCCAGACATTTCCGAGATTTATATCGAAGTATGTTGATGTCGCCAGGCGCGTCCAAGTAAAGTCACGACTCATAAATGTTTCAAGCAGTAAACACGTGCGTGCTTCTGTGTCATTTAGAATATTTGGATGCATTTCAAAAGAGATCCCAATCGAAATATTCTAATAACACTAGCCGCCAGGAAAACAGGTTTAGTCAAGTTACAACGTGTTCCATCTTGGAAACAGCCAGAAGTATTATCAAATTTTACCATGCGGGTAAATATATCACGGCTTGCTTTTACGCCGACATTAATAATGCTGCGCGTGGTCATAAAGAAAGCGTTTGCCGGTGGAAAACAACGAGACGAAGCTATTACTTTGGCGCATAACTCCAAATACCTTCGTGACGCGGGCAGCAAGCACACACACAAATTAAATATTTCCATGTGGAAAGCCAGGGGAGCGGTGTATATCTTCATTTGCGCGGCGCGGAGACGTGTGCGGCGGGGCGTTACTCACTCGGCAAATGGACGAGAAATCACTGCATGCCGCCGCCGTCGTTTGGCGACTGTGTTCATGTGTAGCACGCCGCCGCCGGCAACTGGCGAGCGCAGGGCTTTTAATTTTTAAACTCAAATGTGTTCCTGACATTTACTGCCGGTGCTTTTTACGACCATCTACACTCGACTCGTGAGCGAAATAATTCTCCTGCGGGTTGCCTCCCGACGACGTGTTAGGTTATCCCAGGTTGGGCTAGGAGGCTCCCCCTACCCTCGACCCATCTGAAATCCAATCGACAATCAAATAATACGAATTGATTGGCTCTGCGTTTCGATTATTTCCACGCCGATGGGTAATATATTTGCAGAATTAATAAATGCCATTATTTAAATGCATTGGACGCAGTTGACGTCTAGGTCCATCTAGTTGTCACGCGCAGACGGCGCGCCCGGAGCTGCAGCCAAAGCAATGCGCTTTGATGTGCGATAATTAATCGCAGTCGGTGCGCGCTATCATCATATTTTCATTTTCGTCAGTGCAACGCGGCCTGTCAATGTTTTGATTAATCGGTGCACATCCAGAGCCCGCGGCGTGGGCGCGCGCGGTGAGTGCATAAAGTTGGACATGTGCGGCACGTCAATGCGGTTATTATTCTATTTATTAGCAGCCCGCTGGCTGCATGTGCAGTACTCGTTATTGGCGTATTACGTTTTATTTAAAAGCGGTGCCACCGCGCCCTGGGGGTGCTTTGATTAGCTCCGGGAGTGAGGAGCGCGTCGTCACCCTTCTAATTCACTGTCGATGCAAACGAAGTCGAGATGAGCCTTTCAATTTCACATTCAAAACCCACACCAAAAGCTCAGCAACCGAATGCATGGGTTGTGTTTGCTTGGGTGTGAAGTCTGCTGAAGAGTGTGAAGTGGCCTACTCCAACACCAGGGACGTACAGTTAATGGATATTTTTCTTTTCCTCACTCCAATCATGGCAGCAGTTTTCTTCGCCATTCATTTCCGGAATATGCTTATTAAAATTTCCAAGCACATGGCTTTCAATGGCATGCAAATTGGTCCTCCCATGCACAATATCTCTACCATCTCAAGACGCCGCCGGTATGAGATGGTCTTTGTTTTTCTTCTTTTGTATTAAAGCCGAGGCATTAATCCGTTTTCTTTGTCACTCCAAGTGCTGGATTGAATTACGAGTGCGAAGAATGGAAGAGTATCGACAGGAGCGCAGATGGTGCGGTTACCGGAGGTGCTTAGTTCATCACCCTGGAAAACCGCTCTTTTGTCTCGCTGTCAGCATGTTGCGCATTGACGCTGCTATTCAACAAGCTGATCCGTAATCGGCGCGCCGCAGTCCTTTTGTACCTCGGATAAAACACGTATGTAATCCAGGGTGCTGTTTGGTAATCACTGGACTAGAAGCGCTTGTCAACACAATGCCCAGAGAGGGATTACCCAAGTAAATCCAAACCAAAAATTTGCTGAGAAGAATCAAAGCGGTGCAGTGATTCATATTTCTGTAAATCACTTACTGTTGACTGACAAACATCCTGTTGGGGCTGTTTTGGTGCTGGGAAGAGTGACGTAAATCACACACCAAGAAGTATGTAACCATCATCAATCCGCCAGCAGTCAATTAAACGCGTTCGCTATACATCGCTGGCTGTCGTCGCGACAGTGTTCTCAACACTGCAATACCCAACGCTGATGATGGAATTATGGCACTTGACTCCATTCCAGTCATCCCACTCAATTTCGGCGCGTGTCGATGGCAAACATACAACATGATCTATTCCCGAATATCGGGATACTTTGGCGTTGTTTATGCGGTTCCGGTTCCGGCGGCTCGTAACTGTTTTACGGGCTGCAAGCGGGTGGAACGGATTTATTCGAGTGGGTTCCAGCCAGCGCACGCCTGCCTGACGCCTGACTGTGATAAATGCTCTCATGAAGTGTTTAATAGACTAATCGATATAATAGTGGCGTGCCGTTTGAGTGACAGCGCCAGTAATTATTGTCGACCACCACGCTTTGCTGACCAAGGGAGAGACATGGCACCAAAAAGTATAGAGGTGCGCGTTGTTAATTGTTGCACCAAAATTTACCGGAACTGTCTGCCCAGCCTCAAGCGATGTCTACAAGCTCCAAAGTTTGGTCAAAGCATGCCGATGCTGTTTGAACCTCCCAGGCGCCAGTGGAAGTTTCGAGGACCTAATAGAAACCTCTAAAAGAATAAAGTGCTACTTTAAAAAATATTTAGTTTGGTGAGGACTCTTGGTCATAGCCGCAGGTTCTAAGTCAGCGCCAGCTCATCACCAAGGCGCATTATTTAGTAATAATAAATCGCCACCGCAAGGCAGGTCGCCCCTTCAAATCGCCCACCGGATTATACTCATTACGTCGCCGGGCAAGACCTATAATTTCCGTAAACAACCACGTCTGGCGGCGGCGACCCCGTCGTCGGCGCACGCATGTTACGTGCCAAATTATATTAACCTGACAGCGTAATTATGGGGCTCTTTTCGTTTTTAATTTATATGCCAGCGAGCAAGGCGTAATTGCGATAACGCGCCTTTTGTGCTAACCTATCGCGATTATACATCTTGAATGTATTACAAACTCTCGTCAACAGCGAAATGAGACCCATGTCCTCAACTGGGTTATGTGTCTACCAAACCCTAAACGAGTCTTGAATGTTTCCAAGTAGGTTACAATAGTTAGAGTTGAGCTAAGTGGTTTTATGTCACCACAATCACATAAAACAGTAAAAAATGTGGTTTTATCTCCATCCCTAGTATTTAGAAAGCTTTGACCACATGTTCTAATCGAGTGGTCCCCATCACGGCGACACATGCAATTACGAGCCGTAAATCAGCCCAGGCGCAAATGGAGTTATATGGGGGTTTTTATGAGCCATGCCGACTTGCAAGGAAAGTTTTTTACGACTTAAATCGCCTTTCGGTTATGAGTCCTCTACCAGACCTAACCACAAGTTCCCCACTTTGATAATTTATTAAAACGCTACATTTTATCATCCCACTAACTCGCTGCCAAAGATCTAAGAGCTAAGCTTACCGGTAGCAGTCCCGAAATACTTTTTTACGTGTCCACTAAACACCTAGCCCCATTAAAATTAGCCCTGCCCAGCAAGAGTAGCTACACTAGCAATCTAATCCCTGACATAAATATCCTTCTTTATAACATTTTATACCCGTCACATAACCGTCTAACAACTCATAACAAAATGAAATCATTGTTTTCCTTTCAAGCGTATAATTGTCCCATCACTTCTTCACCGTCCCCTTACTGCCCTCAGCCGCGGCACGCGTGATTAATCAAGCACTGTTTCCATCCAACTCGCACCGAGCCATACCGTCATGCACATAATAAATGTGAGAACAGTTTCGATTGAGCGGCATCGGGGGCTTCGAATGCATCAGCCGTCGTCTTCATCGCTAACAATACAATCTATTAATCCCTGTCATGTGGCGGCCGCACCGTCTAATTTATTATGCCGCCATTGCGCTGTCTACTCCCTGTCACACCGACCGCCGCCGATACAGCAATGCATTAATCATTAATATACTCCCATAGCACGTATGATATTACATGCTACGGCGAATACAGATGATACACACGTTTTTATACTGTTGCTGCGAGCAGCACCCAAATGTTATTAATTATGATAAATAAAATTATGGCAAGCGCTGTAATTAAACACCATCGTCATTACTTTCCCCGGGCTGTAGGTAATTATTAATAATGCGTGGAGCAGACTGCGTGACTGTATGTTAACAAGATTTATTTATTATTAACTTTAATTCGCCGTGTCCAGGTTATCGTTACATATTTATTAAGCTCTCGAGCTTAAGGCTGACGAATGAAGGAGCAGAGGAAATGCTGATGTTCATCATCACCCGGAGGCAACTGCTGTTATTTTATAGTTAATAAAATTGTAGCGTCTTGCTTAATAATCATGAGTTAAAAGTTGCGAGTTATAATAACATGAGCGGCCATAAAAATGCAAATTTCTCGCTGGTAACGCATAATTTCTGGTGGCCGTTAATGGCGACTTCTTCGTCGAGTTCGCCTTGGTCAAGCATTAAACAGAAAGCATACATAAATTGTGCTCACGTGTTGCTTCCGTCACTTTTATTCGGCTTATTTACGCTGTGAGAATGTTACTAACTTAACTGTCTTCTCTACAGGCAGACACATTGTCAATTGCATAAAGCGTGTATGACACTTTGCAATCGCAACATGCATCCAGCAGTTACTTACACTCATTACTGTTATTGCGCGGTGCAAATTCCCGCCTTCTTCAATTTCTCGCCGCGTGCAAATTGCTGGCACTTGGGTCATTTGTTTATTGAAAATTCCAATGATTATGCAAGTGCCACGCCGTGGTGTTTAGGCATCATAAAAACAAATGATGCCAGTTTAAAACAGCGTGTTTCCCTAATGAAACAAGCATTAATTCGCAATAGAACACATAATTTATGTTTGTTTATTGCTAGTCTCCAGCGCGGCTGCTAATTGATTGCAGTGCCTTGCCTTGGGCGCCTAATAGACTCATTATAATCATGACATTTCGCGTCATTATGGGCTCAATGCAGCGTTGAGTAGAAATCTATAGAAACTCTCCATCAATACGTAATAAGTCACAATTATGCGCTCGATAGTTGCGCGATATTTGCACAATTGCGCGAGCTGTAAATCAAGTTGTCGATGAGACAGTGACAGATAGACGTGGTAAATTGCAGAATGCCAACTGGTAATTAATTATGCTTTATGTCTGTTTTACTATGAGCAATCAAATGGAATTTAAATATTTCCAACAATGGGATATGTTAAAATGGCGTTGGTATGGTATTTCTAGGCTAAACTTGTAGACATATGTCGAATGAAAAATGCATGTGCGCTTTCAGCTTTCTAATTACCCATCACAAATCACTCTGGACTTGTCAGTTGGCAGCGCAACGTATATTTACATTTAACGAGCAGGGGGGACAAGTTTTTCCGACAAGGCAAGTGTGTAACTGAAGACCACTTTGTTGCGCGGCAAACGAAACCGAAATTGCAAAGGTGCGATGCGGGTCCGTCTGAAAAAATATCCTATCGGCATTATCGCCCTCTGAGGTGTTGTTCACGCCGCCTTGATGTACACCTGAAATAGTGGCCTAATATCCCAGCCGCTCGAAAATTCTCTTCACAGGATATCTATCTCTAGAGACTGCTTGGATGGTTTGCTTGGCTGGGCCAAAGTCTTTTTGTTCGCAGCTCACGGCGCGGCGACTGCATTGCCACATTGGAATATAAGCGGCTTTTTGCAAGCCGATGATATATCAGCATATCGGATTATCGCGATTATTATTATTCAGCACTTGTCGCGCGCAGCGAGTTAATTAATTAAATCGTAGCCCACGCGCGTAAAAAGCCGATCGCGCGATATACACTATAAGCTGGTGCGCTTGTAATAATATTGACGATGTCGCCGTGTTGCATTTGCATTCGTAAGTGGCGTTTATTGTTTTACAATCGGCGTGGGTGGGAATTTCATTAAAATCAATTAGTCGCGCTCGTAATGTGTAAATCCATTGAGTACCATGGCCTGTTCGACAGAAAGGAAATGCATGTGAGAAAAGGGAAATATCTACATTTGCACGCTGCGACGCTGGGAGGTCGTGTACTGAGAACCACCTTGGCGACACTTTGCCAACATTTACAAACACTTTGGAAGACAATAGAGACAATAATTGCGTGTGGGCTTTTGAGCTGGGTATAAATATTCAAGCGGGCTGCGAGATGGCGTTGTTGAAAGCTCTTTGTAAGCTCTACCTCCTTAAGTTATGCGCGCATGGTGTGGGCATGATATCCACAGAAAACAGCAGATCAGTAGCATGGTGAGACTGTGTGTTTCCTCTCAGTGTGAATAATGAGCATGCGTTAATCACACTCACTCGAACTATAAATATGCGCTTAACGCGCTTTTATTTCACTGTTTTGCATTGCTTTGCAAGCGACTGAAAACTTTCCCGCATCGCCGCTGATTTATGACTACTATATCCGTGTAACGTGTAATAAGAGCGAACGATGCGGCCGAGAGCCAGAGGATATAAATACGTTCGCATTGTTGGCATGTGCATGGTAATTCGTGTCGACATTGCACTTAAAACTAAATAACGCAGAAGAGGTGAATGTTGTAATGACATTTGCTGCTGGATTGTTGACATGTTGTCCTGTTCACCTGATGATGGAGAGATACTTACTGATTGCTAATAAGGTAATTTTGTTGATCAATGTTGATCCAACTTGATGATATCGCCTTCAATTGAAGACCCGCCACGAATTGCTACCAAACAATACTTTACAATTACCTGCCAATAACTCAAAGTAAGTGATACTTACCTCCATTTTAACTCATTACCACTTACCAGGAACAATATCTTGTAATGATACTAGCTTGTTATTACACTCATGCATTATGCCTTAATGTCTCGTAAAGTCCGTTGATTTCCTCTTGAAACAATATCACATGGAAAATCTAAAAGACTAAAACAGAGTAACATCTTCTTACACCCAATTCCAAACCAGACACTATCGATACAGTGGTTTTTCTTTTATTATGGCCGTCGTTGACTCGGAGGCCGTACTGGAGACGGCAGCAGCGACGTCTTCTTCGGTCGATGCTGAGATAAACCTGCTAAACCCTCACAAACGCTCGACCATTCCTGCGGGAACGATTTTCTAAATCACTGCTTAGCTACCCACCAAATTGGTCTGCCGGCGTTGGAAAAGTTTATATAAGCTGTGAAAATCGTCACGTAAAAAGCGCGGTTATCTAAAATTAAGCGACAGACCACGCCGCGTCGTGCGAGCACAAAGTTTTATTGGAGTCAAATTTTACTCTCTTAACATGATGGCGCGATGGTTAAAAAGCGATTGGTTGCAGTGCAGGACACAATCTCTGTTATTATCATACCTAGCCTCGTTGTTGTACACAGAAATAAGCTGTAATTACTGCTGTATGCCGATATTAAATTACAACTTGCGAAAAGATCGTTCAACGATCTGTTCTCTTCATCAGTCGACCACGTTGCTGCTGCGATGGTTGAGTTTGCAGAATGCAGCTAATCCCATTCGTAGATACCCGAGGTCACCCGAAATTAGGTAATTTATTAGTTATGGCGCGCATTTCAAATGTTTAACAATTAATTCCAGCAAATGAATTATTATTTAATGATAATTTGTTTACCACGCATCTTTCTCAAGCGCATTCGTTGGAAATAAATTACACGTAAATGTGTACGATAAATAAGCTTTGCTGTGAGTTATTGCCGGCTGCCATAACATTAATTAAATGCCACGAGGTTATCGAGAGAACTACACACATATTAGCGAGCGCAACACACGCGTTATTAATGTCATAATAAAGTATTTCTGACCCGCGACGAACTCTCTCTCTATTGAAAATAATAAATTAAGTTATTTGTGCGTATTTTTACTGTCGTAAATTATTTATTTTAATTGGCACTCTCAGCGCATAAATTTTGTCAACAAGGTGATGGTATACAGATTGTCTTCATAAAAATGATAGCCCAGAACAAGAACCTATCAATGAAGCATGTTAGTCTTCGCTCCCAACACCAGGTTTGGTGGTCTTTTTTCATTTGCCATTGGAACACTCTGTATGTCTTCCTGTCAAGTTGCAATCGAGTGGTAATAATTTATGTGCCCGATAGACGATCGAGTAACGCATGAACATGGTGACACTATCCGAGGCATGATATCGAATACGATTTGTTACGTAAACGCTCCACCGATTTCTGTCCGCTGGCCGCGCCGCTTCAGCGATCAGGAGCACAGGAACCTTTTGTTATCGACGTTTGGTGGTGTAATAAAACATGGTGTAATTGTCACTCGATTGTAAGTTGAACACGCAACCAAATGCGATCAATCCTTTATAGAAGTGGTGTCTTTGAAGCTGGGAAGGATTTCATTTCGAAACTGGTCGGCGGTGAGAGGACATTCTCTCCTAATCTTTTCAGCGCATTAATAGGCATTTACTTGACAACGCCAGCGACATATTTATGATAGCAATGCTCGTTCGCTGGTATGAATGTTTACCATACATTAATGTAATTTATATCTATCATGCTCTGGCATTTCTATTAGTTCTTAACAACTGTGCTACTATATTCACTGACGGGGATTGGGTGGAGATTGACGACTTGAAAACACGAAGGAGACTTAAAAAGAGGTTGCGAGTCAATGCAGAGGCAAGGAAATTATTCTTTTTAGTTTCTAATCATCTATAATTTAACCTGGGACTAATTGAGAATGATTAGGGTGCTGCAAGCACCGTAATTTCCATAGTGATGACGTTTGCCTGGGACCTCACCTCAAATAAACCGCAATAGGGGCAACGTTTTGATGAGCTTGGGAAAATATAAAGTCAATATATTATAAAATCAAATAACACATTTTTATATTTAAAAATTTAACAATAAAAATAGCTCACATTTTATATAGAGTCATCCAGTGTTTGTTGAATTACACAATAATTTGATATGAGTTCAAATACATTTTTTTTCCGTTTTGTTGATTTTCAAGAGTCATCAGAGAGTTTGTACATATCTTAATTACCCACATTCAAATAAATAGCATTTAATGAGATCTGTACAATAGAATTAGTCACTTATTTTACAGTTTCCTTCAACTCTCCTACACACTGCCACCACGTCCGCCATTTTGTACACAAAGAAATTTAAATTAATATCACACAGTCACGTCCTTAACCACATTGAAGCAAAAACCACAAGACTAGTTTCAAAAGTCAGTAACACAGTCCTTCCTTGGAGCACTTTACGGGTGCATCCCAGGAGCAGACCCCAGTCTGGGACCATACAAAGAATATGGTGATAGGTACGGGGATAATCCCGGATGCGCCAATGAATAACTGCTTAAGGGAGATGATGTGAGTGATGGTGGTAGCAGGGACGGCTTGCTGTATGGATGGTACCTCGCTGTAGCCAACGGGCTGAGTGGTGGAGTTGGATATGTTCGATGGAGAAGCGGATGTGTCGGTGGAAGACCAGGAGCACTGAGCATTGAGAGCGCAGTAGCATCAGTGACAGATCCAACACTTGTATGGGTCCTCAAATGAGTGAGGAGTTCTTCTGAAGAAGAAAAACGCTTCCCACAATATGCACCATCACCTGAAATCCAGTTGCAGATGTGAGGAAGGTGTGAAGCTGCTGCTAGGGCTGCAAGTTGCGCATGGGCATACGCAGCAGCTGCTGGGTTATGGGCGAGATAATTTGGGGCTTTTGAAGTGACATGATCGCATTGAGTGCATCCTGCTGGGCATGTGGTTGTTTTTGGCGCAATTGGAGCAACTGAAGTTGGTGGCATCAGGTGTGAACTGAGACTACATCCAGTACAGTATGGATCTCTGCACATGGGGTCAGTGGGACTCTTTAAACGAGCATAATTTATGTATGGGTTCAGGCCGGATTTCAAAGCATGATGTTGGGACATCAGACTACTAGTCATCAGGTCCATCCCGAGTGGGAATCCAGGTGGGTATCCTCCCAAGTAAGCAGACGATACCGGAATGGAGGGTTTGTAAACGCCGAATCCAATATCTTTCACTGCGTCCGATGTTGGAATAGATGGTATACTGGGTTTAGATGTAGATGGCGTGGGACTTCTTCTTGTCTCCATGTTGGGCGTCTGTCGCTCGTCCGAATTCTCCGCAGTTGGTGTTGTCTTCCGCTCTACAGCTGGCGATTCCCGCGCGGAGGTCGCACTTTGATTGCTGCTGCACCGACCGGTGTTATTTCCACCGCCGCCGGAAACACATTTCGTACTCGGGGTTCGCACGCGATTGCTGCCCGTCGTCGAAGCTGTGCTTGCTCGCTCCTCAGGGGTTTTGGACTTTTCCCTCGAAGCGGTCTCGTAGGGCTTAAAGTTAGCTTTGTTGGGACTTTGCGAATCAGGCTTAGTCTTGTCTTTGGAAGCCTCTTTGGTCTTCTTATCTGCACTTGAACCACCATTGGCGCTGTTGGACAATTTGGAATTCTGCGATGAGTCGGCCCCGATCTGAGAGCAGGTCTGCGCTAACAAAGCTAGAGGACTCTTCTTGGCGTCCAACTGCAACCATAATATAAACAACGCTTGTTGATTAAAACGCCGAAACGAATGGGTCGTAAATGTTTAACTACGAGAAATTTAGCATCGCCATATCAGTTCGTTAATTGCGACTTTACATCCTGTCTCGTAAATAATGGAAATAAAAGTTTACGATCGAATTGAATCTATAATCATAAAGTAAACGATATTCGACGTTATCAACGGCGGTAAGTTACGACCTCATGAAACTTTCATTATTATTTATTTATTTATATTCGCTTTTATCGCTCAGCATTGGCGAGCGGATTGAGCAATAAAGTAAAAAGCCTCACCGTGGTCGGCAGCGGCGTTAAGTACTCCGGGCGGAGGTATTGATTGCTCGACGTAAGCATCTTCAACGAATAAAAATAGTCCAACACACACTGAACAAGTTGCGCACTCTTGGGAAACTTTTCAGACGATGCTGAACATCGGTGCGCGCGTTTGAGCAGAAGTACTAGCACCACGACCCGCCGACGAAGACCTCGCGAGCGAAACTGAACAACTGAAGCTCGGACGCGGAGCACGCTCGTCGCGCGGCGGTGAACACTGTGACGTAACACAGTTCATCCCCACTGCTCTTTGACACCCTCGACGACCGCAGATCACCCTGTTATTGCTTCTACTCGGCCGCTTTCCGCCTCAACACCCGACACCTTACCGACACATGCATTGTGCGCTAATGTCAGCACCATTTAGCGAGTGAATTTTTCAGACACAAATTTAAATTCTTCTAGTACTTACGAGGCAAAAATAGAGATAGTACGAGTGCTCCCAAGGGGGTGATCTTGGGTCTGGGCTGAAATCCTGCTGGGTGAGGGGTCATACATCTTGTCACGTCCGTGCCGACCAATCAAGCGTGATTTATACTTTGAAGCAGGTCGGACTGTGGAGATAGTACCCACCAAGCCATCCAGTGCTCGATGATGCAGTCATGCAAACAAATAACAGATCCTGAGATAAATTAAGGGCTTTCCACGTGATCTCCAAATGCAGCTGTTGCGCGGAATGTGGAGACGTGTTTGTTTTCCACGTTTTCCAAGCAAATTCGTGACTTTTAGTCGTGTGTGTCAATCTGGTCTTAGCACTACGACACATAGCTTTCTAGGTTCCGAAAGTGCCTCGAAAGTCATCTCTGCATCAGCACATAAAGATCCGACGCCTGTTTGGACATAAATTACTCCCTTCCCTAGCTTGTGCGCTAAGTGCTTTTCTAAATTTCATTTAAGTGGATTATTTTTATGTTTCCACGAAAATTATAACGAACAACCGGCCTGCCCATAAAACACCGCGCCCTAATCAGTATTTATACCTTCGGGGATTTCCTCGGGTGGCGTTCACTGCTTGGGCATAAAGTTGAAAACGCTGTTTTTTCCTGCATGATATTCTTTTCCTGTTTAGTCTTATAAAATCCTAAACATCTAGCTCCATAGCCACTAAAGGTCCAACTCCAACTATAACTGATGGCCAATGCCTATGACTTAGCAACAGCTAACAAACCCTTGGGTGAGATATGATGAGTACAAACTTTGACAGTTGATTACCACGCTCTATTGACTTCGTACAGTGGGTTCCTGTGCTTTGTGTTCGAAAAGGTGAGCTGTCGCCATATATCATCAGGTCCGACGTGACAGAGGACATAACTAATGGCCTCCTAGTGTGCGCGTGTGTATTTTAGCATTCGTCATGGCCCCCGAAGTGACAAACCGGACATTAGCAGATAGTAGAGCACGCGATTTTCTGCGAGAGGCCTAGGGGTGACCAAGAAGGGACAGCTGCGGACAAAAATGACCATTCATTTAAGTGTCATACTTTAAACAGAACTATGGGTTAGCAAAAATTGAAGACTTCTGAGATTTCCGAATACAACGTATAGATGGCGGTACTTTAAAGAGGCCTCATTATAAATTCATAACTTCCCCTTTCGGGAAAATTCTATGTGAACATGGGTAAGAAAGAAATTAAATGCTCCAATTTGAGACCCTCGAGAGAAAGTCATAAATCACTTCTCCTATAAATTATTGTTTACTTAAAAAACTATCGCGCTTAAAAAATAAATCTCTATGGATGCACACAATGCGTAATAAATGCTGCTACATGCTTTATATCAGGTGCAATAAATAATCGTGTTATTCTATTATAAACCACAGGGAATGCTGAATGCACCATGGGTCCTCTGTGTTGAAGTATTGTCGCTGTACCCGGAAACGTCGGCCCATATTTCTTCCTCTCCCCATTGTGGCGCAATGTATCGCAAAAATCGAAGCGCAGAGGCACAAAAGATGTGACAATAACAACGCGCCAACATTAGTCAAGCGACGAAAAAAAAATGGCAACGTTCGAGTGATCATCGATTACTCGCCGACGGTGGCGGCAGAGACAGGTCGAGGCTGGGAGTAATAGGAGTAGCCGAGAATGGGTAGAATTCATCATGCCGCATATAATTTGCGATGACAGACAAGGCCTGGATGAAGATGATATATTTAGCCTCTCTTCCCAATCTGCGCGGATCGTGTCATCAATCTTCATTGCGCTGGCGTCGGATCTAATCCGCTGCGATGTCGCACAATGCGATTTATTGACCGACGACATAGTATTTAGTTTGCTACGGGCAACTACTCACAGTTTATTGTAACCTTCAGCACCCCTTTTCGCCGAGGTGTGTTGGTGGGGTGTTGGTTGTGGCGTGTAATCCACATTTCAATCCCTCTTCAGAACGTTAGCGTCGTTCATTTAGCACAACCATGATCGTAATAATGCAGTAAGGTTACGATCATCAAAATTTTATGAGCCAGCTACGACGGCTTCATGGCAATTTATACGTTTTGATGTGGGGCCCTAAACAGCTAACACCCGACCTCAATGATGTTGGACTTACAGTGTTTACGTGTAAAATATTTGACAATTCATATTACGCTCTGGTATTACCTCCTGTCTACTAAAGTAGAGTCTAATCTGAATATATGATTATCTTTATTGTCTTGCACGGAGATACAGAAAGGAAATTAGAAGAATTACAATCACATTTATCACCAAAATTGGATGGAGCCCTCCTTTTAAGGTTGGCTCACTAAGACGGATGTGGCAAGTGACTTTACAACATCACTTTTGGGGGGAATTGCATTAAATTTCCTAAAATCTAGTTTTACAGCATTTTGTCGGTATTGTGCTAAAACATCCTCAAGGCATCCTTTGAATTTATTTGTAAATAGGGGATAATTATAGTTTTATTGTGCTTTTGACCCGAATGTCGGAGGGTTGTGCTAAACTGTAAATTGCCGGCCGGCGCCAGGAGACTTGTTAAATGCACACAAGCCACCAGACCAACATCTACTAGTCTAGAACCTTGTTTGCGCACTGTGATATCTTCCTTCACCCAAAAAGACCACAAGACCAATATTTATTTACGCTTTTTATTAGGGAATAGGACAGTAGTGTAGACTTATTCAATTTAACCATTTAGCAACTTCTAGCTACCAAAATGGTACACTAGCTAAGTGTGAACCATCTTGGCAAACTCAACTTAATGAGGCGTCGCTGGAGCCAGAAATTATTAGAGTCTATTATTAACACCTGATCTAGAAACACACAGGAAACATGAGGATATCAAGTTGGAGCAAATAACTGAGTTGGTTGTTTCAGAGATGCAGATAGAAACTTGACGCGTTTCCACAGAATCCCCGGGATACTTTTAAAGCCAATTGAATATCTTAAAAATGTTTCTACTGCACTTATGAGAAACACCTTCGCGCTTCTAATTTCTTATAACCTAGCCTTACTTAAACTGACAATGTTCCAATCCTGCCAACAACTCTCGTCTGTTGTTCTTTAGCGAACAGTTTCCTTTTGTTTCACATTTCTAATTTCTGTGCGTTGTTCCTTTGTTTGAGCTTTCCTGAACATGCAGTATTGCTCCCTGTGTGTAGTTTTGAAGTCGTCTCAAGGTGCAATGATGAACGCCAGCAATATGGCCGGCTGGTATATCAAAAGACGGCGTAAACTGAAATAAACGCCCGTCTTTTGGTTCGGAATCGCTAGCTGTGAGCGCGCGCGCCCCGCTGAATTTACGGCTTCAATATATTTATATGGAAAGCAATTTCGCGCAGAAGGAGCTTTCGCCGCCCTCGCCTCATGCAACACCGAATAGTTGGCGCTCCGATAATAGAAACATATTACCCTCTCACGACTTGAACGACTTGCCGCGCGCCATTACGCTAAGTCTGCTTTATGGTGTTAATGCGAGCTATTATGCACCGAGACAATCATATATTTTGTTTATCATCTTAAGAGACACGTGTGCCATGCAATTGGATGCAGGTAGCAATGTAATATCAAAAATCTTTTGAAAAATCATGGAGCACCATGAAATTGGAAAATACTATTGTACTTCAGAGCTTGTCCTTTGAATACCAGTATTTGTCTTCGTCTCACTGCTTCATAATACCAGACACTGCATCAGATGGCGTTACTAGTAAAAACGCTGCAGATGTTACTCTGACATTTTCATAATTTATAGATTTTGAAAGTACACATTCATTCATCATGATCATTAATGCCTTTCACGACGAGAACACACAATTAATCATTTCCCGCATCAGAAATGTCTAATGTCATGACAATAACAACAAAATTGTTAATGATAATGTGATTTATAATTAAATACTTTTTCATTCCTTTCATTCTGTTGCAACAAATTAATCATTCCAACTGCATCATAATTCCGTGTCTGTTTCCACTTATAATCTCGCCATGCGTATCTGAGTTTCTGACTTAAGTCATGATAATACCATAGAGGAAATGTCAGCGCATAAATTAATTTTATCACACCGTATGTAAATTGTTAGCGATAGCACATAATTTCTGAATAACAGTGTAAAAACGTTGTCATAATTTATGTATGAATGAATGCTCGGATTTAATCATCGCGGCCGATAAATGTAATGAGCGCACAGGCTCTTTGTGCTGTCAGCGACTGGAATAAAACAATCATACGCGGGTGATAAAGAAGAATCTGGCCAATGAGCTGCTATTGTGTCTGGTGCGCATAAATCTTGTATTTGCCATGGCTCGTAAACAATCCGTAGTGATTACACGCTGAGGCAGCGAAAAATTACCAGGTGACAGAATTCATTAAATATGCCTGAGGTTTTGATTGATCCTGGATCTGGGATTGATTTTTCTGTTACTATGATATCACAAGGATGTCTATGGTGCTCAACTTCTTAAGGCCCTTGAAGAAAGCTTTCAGAAGAGATATATTCATTTAGAAAGAGAGCATGCAGAAAATGATACTAAGAGTCGCCAAAACTGACTTAAGAACTTTTCCAGAGAAAAAAATTTAAATAAAAATTATTACAACACACTAGTAACCGTCCAACAACGCTCTTATCATTTTTCTCAGTTTTGTCTAAATGGATTTAAGAAACCTGAATTCCCAAGTGACTTAAGTCTGTTCTGAAAGTATCTAGCAATATCCAACTATGTAGAACATGTCTATCTCGTGGAACCATTCTGTCGGCTGAAAGATAGCATCAAAAGTCTTCTCAGAGTCCATCAACTATCATTTCCAGTTGGAGGTGCTTATAATAAGCACAATGACTAATCACTTCCTACTCCAGATGATTAATGCCTGAAAAGACAATTTTCACCGCAGAAAAATGTTTCCGAGGCGGTGTAAATTTGTTAGAAGTTGTTAGTAGCAGGCACCATCCAGGCGTCTGCCGTCGGATCGTTAGCTGACTTTTGAAGATTAGCCGCAATTTGCAGCGGTTTCGGCAAGTCAAACAACTCAAACCTAATGCGCACGCAAACTTTGGCGGTGCTTAACAACCTATGATCTACTATGATTACCAAAAGACAGACCACGCAGCCATAGATCAACTCCTCAATGTTTTGGCAGGTTAAATGTCAGTCTGGCGCCAGAAATTTAATGATCCACCTGAAATTTGTAAACAGCCGGGAATAATTTTAAGGTCGGTCCTGATATTTTGTAGGTTGTAGATTTACAAGCTGAACGTGCTTCAAGTAATTAATCTTTTTATTGTTAACACACTACCTTTACAATAGTGTAATATTGCCGGTTGTAAATGCTTTGGGCTTTTCTGCACCCGCCGCTCGAGGCAATTGTGTTTTCATAGTGTGCGATAAGTGCGCGTTTACAATTCGATCAGTCATAAATTCGCAAGATCTGCCGACAAGGGATTTATGACTCCCTCCATTTTGGTGACAATAAAAGTAAGAAGCTGGTAAAGCCACACGCGTTGCTAGTTCTATATTTGAAAATTTTCTGATGCCCGCCGACATAAACCCGTCTTATTTGGGACTTTATTGTCTTGAGACTGTAATATCCTTGGTTGGGATCTCACGCTGTGGCCGAGAATAGTCCGATAATTATTCCCGTGTAGCTGCATTAGACAGCAGCTTTTTGTGCATCGTCGGACTTTTACATTACGCACCGTTAATGACAGTCACTCGGCCATTATGCGCGCAACAAAGCTTCACCGGGATCATTAAATATTTTTATATCCTCTACCACACTTCCTCGATGTAAACGGTTTCTTTGTTGTGTCATGTGACGATGTCAGTAAAATGCTTCATGTTATAAACACTCAAAGCAATCGAAAGGTGTTAGTTTACAGGAGAAAAAGCTTCATGTAGCAGAATTTAAGAATTTGTGGACATTTGATAATATGATTCTATGTTATTATTATTGCTGCAAAATGACCATTAGTGCGAACTTCACACCTCAGTTGGTTACGGATTTAAAGCGCTTTCAAGATGAGCAGGGATGATTGGACCATACTCCAATGAGCATTAGATTCATATTATGTTGAAAAAACATGTTTTTAATAATTTATTACATTTGACATTCATACCCGTCTAGCACTTTCACAAACCGTGCCGATATCGGCCGCATAATTAATTCCTATTTGTGCGCGCCGCGCGGTCGTAAATCAATTTAATTATTTATCGACGGGCCCACGAGCAACGCGCCATATTCCTTGTAATTATAATTGAGCAATGTGCAATGCATAGTATCTAACAGACACCATTCCACAAGTTGCCCATAAATAATCATGATAATAAATAAAATATGCCGTGGCGATAGTAAAAAGCGATACGCTGCGTTTGTGTAATGCGAAAATGATAAATTCAATCGTAAATTATAAAATATCTTAATAAATGTCGACTGATGTCGGAATAAATGTTTATACTAGCTGGCATTGCCACAGCGAAAACAGAATTTAATTAAATTATAATGGTGTTGATATAATGGAATAGTAATGAGGCACAGAACCGAAGCAACAGCCTTGAACGTGTAACGGAAAACAGTTTAAATTGGCTTGAAGGATTGTATCACAGATGGCAGTGTTTAAATCCGTGTCCGTTGCTTTTGAAATATGTTTCTGGCTAGTTTGCGCTGCCATTCTTTGTCAGTTACTGTCACTTGACATTGTATTATGGGCATGTTGAAATTTACGAGTCATTTTATTCGAGCACGACTGCGATTTAAATGTTATGTACGGGAAGCGAAATCAGTTTGCCCCACATCCCGCCAGTTGGTCGTATTTCATGTCCGCTGGCGTTGTAATTTAATAGCAATATGTTTGATATAAAAAGCAGTCAAAGTGACATTTTTATGTTTGTTTAGCTGGGCCCCCTTAACAGCACTTCATTCGCATTGCTTAGAAAAAGGGCCACTACGACTAGCAACTACGTCCATGGAAGTGAATGATAAATATAGCAAGATGGCTGCTCTTAGGCGACTTGTGGGTAAACATTTCATGTCAAAGCAGTACTCATGTGACGATGACGTGCATACGGTTTTTTACGAGCGGGGCGCTCTCGATATTCGCGCCGTGTTTATGAGTTACGGTTATGGCTTTTTCGGGAACAAAAATGCCTTCGGAGCCTTTGCAATGTCTCTCTCTGCACTGCAGCCAGTTGCGCCCAACGCCCGACGAGGGGAGAAATGTCAGGAACGCAGTGGAATTATTGTTTTCCAATGTTTATGACACTGTTTCGATTTCATAACGCAGACATAACAGGGACGAACTACTGTAGCCCGGGCGCGTTTTTAATTTATCAGCGCCCTATATCAAGTTTATGCGGCCTTTAGTCGACATACCCCAGACACAAATCATCGGCGCGGATGAAATGAAATGAAAGGAAAATAATAAATGTTACCAATGCTCGAGCGAGCGAAAAAAGATTCCGCCCGACAGTGGAACATTACGATATCGACACGGCCATAATCCGGACAAACACATAAATACTCAGCAATGCTGACGGACAAAATGGATAAGTTGCCCAATGCGGCCCAAAGCGGGCCAGGGTGTAAGAGCGAGATTTATTATCTCAGAGGCTGCTTGATTGATGGCGTTGCGCTCTTTGCTGCGTGCAATGGGCATAGATAGTGCACGTTTTCGACTGCATGTGCAACGTGCATTTATTTTCTCCTACAAAAGGCCCAAAACGTGCAGATATTTATGCAATGTGTGCGACGTACTAATGTGTTTTTCACGGGGAGCCATCATTAGTTACCTTAAGTGCGCTAAAAATCATCTGTCACTATAACTTTAGATACAAATGAATATAGGGATTATCAAAAACAGCATACCAAAAGAATTAGAATAGGGAGGCATTGCTTTACGGCTATCCTAAGGTCAAACTTTGGCTTCAGTTTTTTGTACTTAATTTTCTCGAAGTATATTGACTTGATTATTGATATAAGGTTTTGCTGTGAATTTAAATCCGCAGGCTGTTTTCTTGTAAAGTCAATACTTTTTGGAATACTGGGTAAAACAAGAGCAGAAAAGACTGGTCTTATGCATTTGTTAAATTCTAAAAAATTTGTAGGCTACAAAGAGAGCTATGACGGAATTAATAGAACTCCGTTCATAGCCCATATAGTAATAAAAATCATCTTCCAAAGAAATTACAAAATTTGGTGGCTTTTTAATACCAACTTATTAAATACTTCCTAAAAACACTATCTTTCGTAGTATAAACCTCGTATCTTATATATTCTTTGAGTTATAGGGTTTCTAATGTAAAATAACTTGACTTAAGGCAGTTTCAGAACTTACGAATATATAATAAATAGAACAATTTTATATTTAGACTTTAGTTGTAATTTTATTTACACCTTTTCAGTGCATGGGGTAAAGCGTCAGTATCACCAGACCACCCTGAATCTACCTCTTTACTGCAAACAACCCTTTGATGTCGCCCAGCATTTACGACCACTTTCAATCCTTACAGAAAAACATCCGACGTGTTTACCTAGGTGTCATCGTCGTCATTTCAAGTTTTACTACCTCTAGCAGCTGCATTCTAATTGCATGGGAATTCTGCATTCATCCACGTCAACACTAGCAAAGATTCAATTTACACTCAAGCAGTGTGTTCCTTTTGGTGATTGGAAAAGCGCTAAGACAAAACACCTCTATGAAAAGTTGATGAAAACATGTTTTAATAGAGTTGCACCCGTTGGCGTGAAATTACATTCTGTGATCCCGAAGAAACACGGTGCCGTTGGCTGGGAGTAAATTAACGCCCGACAATGGGGATTGTTTTGCTGTTGGGCTGCTGCCGCGCAGAGTCATTTATCTAAAAAGCCTAACAATACCTGTCGCGGATTTGACACATCTATCAATGTATGAAGAATGGGAGCCAGAAACGCGACGTCATCTTCAGCCGAGAAGAGGCCAAGAAGCGCGCAGTCAGCGCACGATAAAAATCAATCATTCGAGGAGACACATCTCTGGAGGTTGAATGATGATTATGCTTGTACACTTGATGATGTTCTCGATATTGAGATTGCCTCCGATGGAATTAAAAATAAATTATATGGAATGAAGATAGTATCAATTTCCCACCGAACAGAAGCTACTACTGGACGGTGGAAATCAAAGATACAGAAACTCACAATATGTCATCAATCAAATTATCTCGCATCGTAACTGGTTTTTGTTTCTCCATTGTTGAAAATGCAGGTTTACAATACATTGTCTTTAATTTGTCGGAAGTCGTTGAAATTTACAAATTACACCTGGGTAGGTGGTAGAACGAGGCAATGTTCAGTTTGCGCACGCAAAGGAAGTATTAGTGCTCGTTTGTCACGACAACTCCACTGTCATTATTTCCAACCCCTTAATTAGAAAATCCTGACAATAAAATTCCGGAAGAATTTGCTTTCTGACACATTGTTCTCAATTTTTTTAACATTGTGCGTTGATGGATGACTATGATGCGGTGCCACAAGGATAGGTCACCAGTGAATTTATTTTCATCCCGTATCCGTCTTTGTCATTCAACAGCTTGTCACAGGCTCGCCGCAAACAAGACCAACGCAGCGGGCAAATGGCTTGTATCTGTCTGGCGCACTCATGGCCATTTATCATCTCCCCATATTTCTCAGACTGTCGGGCGAAAAGTACGCATAAGCCAAAGACACCACGCAGCGAGCTTCCAACATTTCGATTAATTCCCTGCTTGCAGCCTCAATGGCCAAACGCATTAATTAATGATCTGCTGCTGACGGCGCTGCGGTGGTGGAAGCACATAACCTCAAGCGACGGGTGGCGACACTGCTTGACGAGTGCAACAACTAATCACTCGCCATACGAGAGGAACGCCTGTGAAGGCGCAGCGATCGCGAATTAATCGCGTGTGTACTGTAAACTTCATTATGCATTCATGAATAATTATCCCCCGGATGGCGGTTGGATATTAATCTTTCCACTTGCAGGCTAAACGTGCACGGCAATTATTAATAATTCACGACTGCGATAAATCTCGCTGCGCCATTGTTCGAGTTAGTTATGGCATGTGCAACTTAATGCCTGATTTACACCAGTGTAAGGAAAAGTAAATGGTTCGTCTGCAACAAGACTGCGATATGTTAGTCAAATGTAGCATGTACGATTGTATTATTTAAACAAAAGCCAAGTGATACGATTGAATGTTGGACATGCTCCGCAAACATATTAATAACAAGCCGTAATTAAGCGTTATCGCTCGAAATGCTTTAATTATTTGATACAGATTCGGCTGCGAGGAGTGATAATTAATGAGCCGCGGTTTTTCATTAATTGACGCCTTTATCTATCCATCAGCCAGCATTTTTGCAACGCCCATAAGCCAAGCGTAGTTTATTAAATTACTAAATTACAAATTTAGTGAAAGTCGTAGAGCTAACTTAGTATTTTTTTTAATTGTGGGTCGGACAATTAATTAAAGCTATCTTGATTATTAGACATAGGCATGGACAACGTACGTGGTATATAAATTATGCCCAAACTGGGTTGTGTGTTCTTCTCTTTTATTTTTATATTTCCATGCATGTTTTGCGTTGGGTTACTACGGATGCATATGTATGAAGACACGCACAACAATGTTTCAAAATACCTTGCTGAATACCGTGTTAATTAGCGTAATATATTCTACAGCTGATAGATTGAAACAGTTAAGTTTACTTTATACTGATTAGAAAGGTAATTCAAAAAAATATGGATTTACGAGATACATAGCTGTGATGGAAATTAGGTTTCTAAAAACTACAAGCATTCAATTTGGATTTAATTCAATTACTTTTAAATTGCTTTCAAAAGTAAGATAAGAAATATGTAATTACTTTCAAAGTTATCGCATTTTAGCCTAGACTGGAAGATTTAAATCTACGCATGCGCAACTTCACTAAGCATAGGTTCCTCGCATAGCCCTTCTAGGCAAGTACAATCTCTTTCAGGCAAATTGTATTTGATATTTGTTCCATTTAGTGCTCCTGATTTATGACTAGACAAGGCAGTATTTTGAACTTCCGGCCAATTATTTTGTTGATGTTATTGTATCTAAAATCAAAAATTGCAGTGTTACACATTGTGAAGATGAAAAACCGAATCTAGTCTAAAATAAAACAATAACAATGTGACACATAGAGATATGTTATTCAATTGGGTGTTTTTAACTACTTCTGAATTGGTAACCAATTTGTTCATTTTGGATCAGTTCTCATATTAATTAGACGTCAAGACTGAAAATGACTAACGAGTTGGTCATGGCGTATTCGGAAAAACCATTTATGAATATTTTATGTTTCCATTCTGGGTCAGATATCAGAGTTGGACTTGAAACTCCGCGCTTACCTTTTAAGATGAAATTTACTGTTTTAAAAAGAAAATGTTTTGTATTTTTGTGTACGTGCTTGTAAGGAAGACTTTGATTAAATAAACTTTTTAGGCACATCCTTGTATACATTCGAAGCAAGTGAACACTTCTGCTTCATTAATCATCAATTTAATATCACGCCATAAAACTAGATTTATAGCCAAATTTCCCCACTATTACCCCGTTCATTTCCAACAATATAAAAATTTGTTTAAATTAATTGCACTCAAAGTAGGCAGTCACATTAAAATTTGTTGTTTTATGTTTTAATGGATTCCTTAATTTCGGACGTTTTACTACCACTTCAAAAGACCCTCCGAGCGGAAGCGTTTTATTTGATTCTATTTTATAGCCCAGATTTTATTACGCGACATTTTCGAAAACGATTGTCGGCATATAACAATGGATGTGTTTCCTTTACGCGTGCGTACATTGATGAAATCCACCGTGGATCTTCTTATTCGCTTGCCGGCTGATAAATGGCCGCTACTGGTTTTAACTTGAGAAAGACGCCGCTCGCCATAACTTAGGCGCGACGACGGAAAGTTATGCGATGCGAGACAGTGAAATAAATCTCCCTGCGCAACAATATATCGAAGTCTCGGCGAAAAAACAATGTGCTTTTTCGGCTCGTTTCACAAGCGGTGTCAGCAGTGCATCCATTTCGTATTTCCATGATGATATTCTTCTGGTGCATCAACAATGTGAATATTTAACATTCCACGGAGCAGAAGACAAGGGACGATTTGATATTCTTGCTGTATATCTGGAAGATAGACATGGACACTTCGACAGGCATTGATGGACGGACATGTATCTGCTCAAGGTAATTATTTTTAAATTCCTACATAGATAGCGCATCTTTAAAGCAGCTGGAAACAAATGCAGATTCTATGAATTGTTGATCGCCCTACAGTTTCACCATGTTCAAAGGTATACCGAAAAGAACCCAACTAAAGCTGCACCTAAAGCTTTACAATCATTTTACGAGGATTTTCACACATCCCAAGCTCAATAAACAGCTTCCTTTCAAAGGCCACTTCTTGTAGGTTCATGTAGACTTGTTCGAAAATGCAATCCACCATCTTTTGAGCAGTCCTGCCTACTTTAAGCAAGTCCCCGCCTCGTGGTCCACAATAAGCATCTCGGCAGGAGTGAGAAGAACGTGCGTCGACTGCGCAAGTGCCGGCCGCTCAGTCGCAGGAGCCTCAAAGTGGCTGAGCATGACTCGACGCAACGCCGCGAAACTTCAAAGAGCCCGCCATTGATGGCGCGGAGTGGCCGTCGGTAATAAATCGACCGAATCAGCACCGCTATTCATAAAACCGTGCCGCTATCACATTAATTATAAGCACCGCGTCTTTCTTCTCCTGCGCGCCTGCACTCTCCTGCACATGGTGGTCATAAATAACTGTCGGTTATCGAGCGGCTGGCAAAGGTGCGAATCATTGGGTTGTTTGCGGCGTGGCTTTATCTGGATATTGAAGGTTAGAGGAAGCTTGTAATGGTTGGAATCCCCTTTGTGGGGCGGTTTGTCACGCTGGGTCAAGTCGTAGGTCGACCGGCAGTAAATCACTCCGTTTTCCCGCGCCTCAATACAATTATCCAAGCGTCGATATCGCGCAGCTTATGATTGATGTCGAACTATACATCATCGTTACTTATGCTTTCTTTGACACTCTTGGCTGGATGTGCCTCGCGTAATTACCCAGGCTCAATTTCCTTCGCCAATGCGAACCGGGCACCTTGGCGTGATAACTAATTTATCAATGTCTGCGCGCTTGCAGCGCCGCCACCGAGTTCATAACAGTGCGCAACCAAGTCATGCATGTTGCCTGCCAACGCGAACGTGATCGATCACGTGGCAGGAGGGTTTGTGCGCAGCGATCAATCAACACACGCCAGGCTTGGAGTGAACTATGCTCATTACCAGCCATCGAAAACTGGTCGATCCACTCATTGAGGTGATATGTTGATATTAGTGACAGATACAGAATTTGAAAATGTCATTCTACACCATATCTGGGCCCTTCCCAACGTCCCATAACAAGTCCAACCCTGGTGAATTAAATCTTAACTCCCTTGCAACATTTACATTGCCTCCAGCGCTTTAAAATTGTAGTTGCTGATGTGTAATATGATTGCCCGGTGGCTGTTGAATGCGTGCATCGTTGAGTCATAAACATTATCAAAAGACCTGCAGGCCATGTGTGCGCACTACGTCGAACTAAAAACCATCCCCTTGTGTCTTAATGGATTCAGTTGCATTAATCATGGCTATGTGATGTTTACGAGGCGGAAATTATGTCGCCCAAGGGATGTGGAATGCCTCTGATGTGCTCTGATGTGTGAAGGGTCAGCAATCGGACGGTGGATACCTCACTCCTCAATCCTGGGCTAGACAGGAAGGAAAAACAGATGCAGATGTCATATTTGAGAGTGTTAAATTGATTTCCGCCAATCTGGAAGTTTTTTATATCTTGGAGAATTACTTCTGTGGACTCTGCTTAAATTGGAAGGGGGAGGTTGTGCGATAGTGATAGATAGGACTATTTTCGAATTCTGAGCAACCTACGCAACCGCATTTATCACCCTGTTGTGTTCTAGATGGCAAGCGCTACCGCAAATGATTTATAATTGCCTTCATGGATTTTGTGAGGATGGTGTACTATACATTATTAAACTGTCGGCGCGTGATATCAGAGTTTAAGGATAGTTAAGTAATGAACATAATTTTTGGATTGCATTATATTCTAAATTGAGAGTACGCATGGTCTCAGAACCATAAAAATGGTCTTCTTTCTTCTAGCAAATCCGTTGGACCATTATTGACCTCATCCTAAGTAAATCTGACCCCTTGGAGTTCCCAACGTCCCTTACATCTTTTCACCGATCTTGCATGTTGCATCTATCTTGTTCTTAACACCCAAGTCCTTCCACCTTTTGTAACTGGATGAAATATACCAGTATGAACTTAACAAATACGTTTAGATCTTATCCGAGGACAAAATGCGTGTAAACAGTCGGAGCGCGCCTTCGAGCCATTTGCCTACAAAATGCCCGGCGTGCAGTCGTGCAGCAAGATGCGATAGCCACGTGCAGCACAATGGTACACTCGTGCATCGATACAATTATATTTTATAGGTTCATTAAACCGCCGCGCGGCGCAGATTTAAACCAGAGGCTGGACGCGTGACAAACGAAGCCGGGTGTCGTCACACGAGTGTCTTTATATAATCGCGAGAGGATCTGCTCTACGCCGCCACCACATTGGCACCAGGCGACATGTTCGGGTACGTGCGCGCCGCGATTAGAGTGGGATTTATTAATTAGCTCATAAACGGGTTGCGAACGGCAGAGCAACACCAGCGATAAGGCGGCTAATGAGATTAACGAACAGCTACGCTGTGCCGCGTACCTGGTCGGTAATGGATGGTGCAGCGTGAGGTATGAAGATAGCCGTGTATAGCAACGACATGCAAGGCTTTCTGCGAAAGTGCAGACTTGGTGCTTTACTCCGAGTATTTATGCCTGCACTGGTGATTATCTTTGTGTCTAATATGTACGACCATGATATCAATTAGTAGTAGCTACTTGTATTGGATAGGAAAAGACCTTTCCAACTGGTGTCTCCAAGCCTCACAGAGGTTAAAAAATGGTTCGTTGGGAATAAAAAATGGGATATTTCTGAGAGATAATATATAATCTTGAGGATGCCAAGATAACAAAGGTTTCCTGCTGCGAGTTTTTCGTGTAATAAGATTACTACTATAAATCAGTCCTCGTGGCACATAAATTAATTAAACCGCGGCTTGTCTCGCATGTTTTCATTGAGTAGCTGCGGCCCATCTCCTCAGCACCGCGGGACACCTCGATATAAAGATCCTGATGAAGTAATAAAGGTGATGTATGGGCCAACCTGCGGGCGATAAATAATAATTAGGGTTCAAGTCAAGTAGTTCAAGTGGATATTGTAAGATATATACGGGACTAGACGGAGTGGGGGTTTAGATTATGTGGACATGCGGTTTAGATCATTTTGTGCCATAAATATTTCGATAAACGATGTTTTAAATTATAACCAGTGATAGATATTTGCCCACTCGCAACTCCCCGGGAGGAGTTAGCGTCGTAATTTATGGCACCATTTATCAATGCTCCACA
Source organism: Ecitoglossa quadriceps (assembly GCA_027574925.1). Taxonomy (NCBI): domain Eukaryota; kingdom Metazoa; phylum Arthropoda; class Insecta; order Coleoptera; family Staphylinidae; genus Ecitoglossa; species Ecitoglossa quadriceps. The sequence goes on from JAODGC010000008.1 coordinate 2,110,765, forward strand.
CCCTCCGTTAACTGCGAGCCAATTTCGAGATGTGTGCCTCCCGATATAAAGTGTGTGGACCACGATCGCCCTGAAACGCTTGTTCGACATCGGGATGTTGTTTCAGCTTGACTTGACCCCATTTGTTACAGACGTAATGTCTTCTTTTAACTTTCGCCGGCGTTGCAGCCAAGAGCGAAGAAAAGCTCTTCTACGGCGCACGCATTACCAGTGGACCACTTATATATTGATACCAGTGGGTATGATTTATGTGGATGGGTGATCATGTTCGATCGTGATACACACACGCAACAAGTTTCTGATATTGACTAAACAATTAATGCGAGATAGGGGGATACAATATTCACGACACCATCATCTTTGGAAATACTGAGAATATAGCAGTTGAGATGTAGAAAGTGTAGTTGGTATTGGAGTAGCTCGAGGAGATCAGCAGATCAGAACATGTTTGCTGTGCGTACAGTGTAGTTTTCAAAAACTGATGCTCGCGGACGCATTAATGTAAATCGTGCGGATCTGCAGACTGCATAAATAGGCATTGCTTGCCCATAATTGGCGGTGTCTTTCAGAATGCTTGCGGTGGCTCGTTATTCACAGTCACTCTTCGTTAACTCGGCTAACAATCTTTTCATCTATTGCCCCCAGGTGAGTTATTTTACTTTGAAATTGATGGATTGCAAAACCAGAAGACGGAATTTTCTAATCCTCATCTGTGTCACAATTCGGTGTGTGGTGTGACAAGAATTTAATGAGATTAAACAATATTGATAACCTAATTTTTAAATGAAAATAAATATGTCACCCTTGGACCTTTCCAAATTTCACGAAAAACTATACCCACACTTATTCTTTTGTTGTCCTTCGTAGAACAATGTGATAAATTAATAAAACCCTAGCGATGGCCATCGCCGATAAACCTATTGCGCTGTAACGCTGCAAGGGATCGTTAACCATTTCCGCTGCGGACAAGAGGCCATGAATTACACTGAAAATACACACCAGTTACGAAAACTCAGCTAAACGCCGTCTGCCAACATAAATCAGCCGCTTACATTTGATATTTCTGTGCTTGCAGTGTGTGGACTGTGGACGCGTAGGTTGACAGAGGAAATCAGATCATTTTTACGAGCTGCTGCCCGGTGTCGGTTTAATTCTCGGCTGCGCACACTGCGTGCCCGTTTGAGTTATTTTTACGGCCGGGCAAATGACAAGTGCGCTCATGTAAGCTGTCCATGTAGCCGGCTACCAAGTCGCACCAGAGCACGCCAGGCATACGAAAGAAAGAGATAGCCAACGCCGAGGACTAAAGGCCATCATTAACGATAACCATCGCGCCTGCCAGCCTCGCGGCCTAAGACAAATGAAGGTGCGAGCTGACAGCGAGTCCATTTAGTCGGGAAGTCGTAATTATAAGGCGTGGTGATGCTTTTCGGGCTCTCGGCACCGTTAGGCAAACACGCCGCAATGACGATTAAATTACAGGCGCGGATTTGCCGCGTGTAATTAATTGGAATTCGATAATTAGTTGATGATTAGCGTGCGCTCGTGAGGTTGTCAGTCGCAGTCGCCATGCTGAAAAAAAGATTGATGATGGCTTGAAGAGTGAGGCATAATAGAAAAGTGACTACAATAAGCTATCGATATTAATGACCTCAGTCTTTCTTCAATACCTCAATAGTTCTACGGCACTATTTCTGTCATTATTTTGTTTATTTCTCGCCTTAGCGCTCTAGACATGGGCACATTGTCCATGGCATCATTTATCATCAAAAGGGAGAATATGGCGATGGCAGGGGGCGCTGCAATTCTCAACGGCAGAGATTTACGATGCTATTGTGCTTCGGAGATTGTAGACAAGCATGTAGAAGGAAAAGTTTAGTTTTACCTGCTCGCGCAATAACCAGAAGACATCTCAACAAAGACACTTCATAATTGCCAAAATGTAGACCGTAAAATTTCCACTTTTATGGTCCTTGCTCCGAAGGTAGTCCTACACGATGCCCCTAATATTCCTAATCCAATTTGCGAAGAATTCTGTAATTAAGTAAGTGCATTACTAGTATGGGTGTTATTAATATTTTACTGGGGATTTACAAACTTTAGAAGTTTTGCCACTGTCAACAGATCTTTAAAAACCTTTGATTTTGCTCCCATGCAGAGCAATAAGTTATGCGTAATTTAATTAGAGTGTGAAACATGCCAGTTCTTCTCCACACATCTAATCTTAGAGTTGGTCGGCGATTTGTTAAGTACTTTTGTTTGCATTGGTTTGGCACACAGCCAGCTGGCCGAAAGTGGCGCCGGTCCGCTTAGTGATTGGCGTAATTCTTCACTACGTTTCGAATTAGACCGCGTTAGACATGCTTTGATCTGCGATAAAAGCACCATTTCATTAAAATATCCCCACGTTTACATACAATGCAATTGAGGTCCCTTTGTTTTAGGGTCATTTTTTTGCCGCTTCAAAGAAAGCGGACGTAATTGGCATTTGCAGCATAAAAATGGCAAGCAGTTGGCCGCTGTCAGCGAACTGGATACTGATTTATGAGACAACCGATGAGAGTGATTGAAACCGTCAAGGATAAACAATCGCAAGGTGCGCCCGAGATCGCATTCAATCAGTCTGGACATATTCGGTTCCAATCATAACGAAATATTAAAGACACAAAGCCGTGGCGAATCACTACTGCTGATTGGAGCAGTGGACCATGTCCCAACAGTCTGAGCTGAGCCAGGTCTTGTGACTTCTAATTGAAGATTGAATTATGATGCCTACGCCTTGTGTTGGGTTGTTCAAACAAGTGAAATACGACAGACAGACAAGTTTATAAAAGATATGACAGCGTAGCATAAACCCATAACATAAATAAATCTGCCTTCTCTCATCTCCCTGAATCATAGACCTTCTCTGCTCTTTCTTTTTGGATGGTTTATAGTTTACTATTTGGGGCTACTGATTGCGACGCGTATGCAACTCTATAAAAGTCGGCGGCTCAAAGAAGTTGAGGGTCTGTCATCCTCACCATCGTCATGGGTGGTAGGAGCCGACAAGCTTGAAACGTGGCGGCATTAACGCTTTGTCATGCTTCGCGACCTCAGGCAACCAGCTCTTCTACTGATGATGTTGGCGCAAACAGTGGGAATAGTAGTGGGGGCTTTAAGAAGTGGGGCCAGGCGCGCGCAGACCCATTTTGCGCTCCCACTTCGGGAGTTCAAATGATTTCAGAACACCAGAGCTGCTCGTGGAGGCGACTTGTAGGCATCTGCTTTGCTAGTGACCGAGTGTTGTGAAGTTTTGTATTATTAGACCAAATGGTTGTGCTTGAAGGTGGCGGTATGTTGTCTTCAAACGGAAATCAATATCTCCAACCGGATTATTTATCTCCTCTTCCGACTACGGTAAACCACTTATTTTGATCTGAACCTTACCCTAGATGTGAAAATTTTCTATTGATTATAAGTAGTTATTAATTTGTTGCTATGTTTATTTCAGTTGGATGCAAAGAAAAGTCCATTAGCGCTATTAGCACAAACATGCAGTCAGATTGGAGCTGACACTCCATCATCAAAGCCACTCATCTCACCGTTGGATAAGCCAAAGAAAACCTCATCCGACGCTTCGCGTTCGTCGCCAGGTAGTGCTCGTGATAAATGCGACAAACCCGGGTCACGCAACAGCCCGTCGGAAACTAAACTCGCGTTCAAACCGTATGAAACCAATGTGATTACTAAACGCACCGAGGAATCCCGTCCCTCATCGAAATCCGGAAACATCACCACTGATGAAGACCGCAAGCCGGAGACACCAAACCGCAAAAGTGCTTCTCCAACCCACACATCCACCCCAGCTCCTGAGAATGGCAAGAGCAGCCCTCAGTCGGACCGCAAATCTTCAACTCCACGCGGGGCGTCTCCAATCATCCGATCTGGCTTGGAAATGCTGCAGGGTACTACCAAGGACACCGGACTGAGTGCATACAAACCCCTGAGTGCTTTGCCCACATCTTTAACTGGACCTTTGAGTTCACTATGTTGTCCACCTGGGTTGGAACACACAAACCCAGCTTTCCGTCCACCATTCCCTGGTGGACCTTTCTCACACCATCATGCTGCTATGCTTGCGGCGTCAGGATACCCAGGTGCTACCCCAGGACCTTACTTGAGTTATGCGCGAGTGAAAACGCCGTCGGGCGGCGAAGCTTTAGTACCAGTGTGCAAAGACCCTTATTGCACTGGATGTCAATTCAGCATGCACAACCAGCAGATGTTGATGAGTGGCGCTGCACCTAGTGGACCTTGCCCGAGTGGATGTACGCAGTGTGACCATCAGAAGTACAACCTCGCTATGGCAATGTCTCTAGTGCCTCCCGGAGCAGTGCATCCATCATCTCTCGCTTATCCACAACTAGGAAGACCGCTTATCTGCAATTGGATAGCAGGGGATACCTATTGTGGTAAACGCTGTGTAACCTCTGAGGAACTCCTGCAACATCTTAGGACACATACAAATGGCGCTGATTCCGTTGCTGCAGCTGCAACCACGAGTGCTTCATCTTTAATGAACGCGCATTCATTGCTATCAACATCAGCGCTGCATAGATACCCCAATCCACCATTGAGTCCACTCTCAGCGGCGAGGTATCATCCGTATGCTAAACCGGGTGTACCAGGAGCACTCACCGCGTCGCCATACAGCGCCTTCAATCCGACCACTTTAGGACAATACTATTCACCGTATTCTATCTATGGACAGCGTCTCGGTGCTGCGGTGCATCCTTAAGTGCGACCCAAGTGCAGTTGCTTAATTTATTCGTACACGGGCTGCAGACGCTTATGTTGCAAACAGGTCTGCGTTTGTCCAACACACTATACTGTGATAATATGTAAATATGATACATCTTCTCGAAGCAGACGCTATTTGACAAAGGTGCAATCGAAGAAATTTATTGGTCGTCTTGTGACACCCTCAAAGTTATAATTGTTTTTGTTAACTATTACTTCCTACTTGTATATATTTAAAGAAGACTATTGCATAAGAGGATTTTGTATAGGAAGATTCGCGCTGATATTGAGGTTGATGCTTTAATAAAAACGTTTGTAGACATAATTTGGACTCTTGACTTTCAGTACACCTTTAGGTGCATAAATTGGAAAGGACTTGATAGATGGTTGCAATGATGACCTTCTCTGATATCCAATGATGGATGACCAAGTATGTCAAGGCGTCATCCGTCATTACATTCAAGACCCGCTAATTGAAAGTCCTCCATATAATTATGGTTTCCTTTAAATTCGAAAAGACATTTTTCTGTCTCAAGCTCCGATGATGCTGGACGTTGCTCGTTGGGGCATCATCCAATTACCGTCCATCATCGATCTACAGTACAGAAACAGGTTCCTGTCACTCCTGTCATTAATCATAAGAGCCGAGGCAGCAGGTAATGCAGCACGTCACTCAAAGTCATCCACGTCTCATCAAACACACAGCTGAATGTTTTCTCTCGGCTGCTTCATAACCCACAATTTCAATTTGTCCCCCAAAGCCACTCCCGAGCCGTGACACACGCGGCGTTAATATATCACTCGCGCTGTCATATCGCGAGTGCGCCGAAAAGTCTTCGACTTGGATGATAATTTATCGCGCTTTGAGATTTACAGTTGCTTTCTGCTTTTCTATGGCTTTCCGTTTAGAGCTTGTCATAAAAGTGGTCCTGATGCAGGCTGTGAATGAGAGGATTTATTTATGTGCACTGGGATCAAACAGGGGACTGTTTTATGTTATAATTTATGTGTAATTAGTCTGGCGGACGCGAGCGTGTAGGTTTAAGTTAAATAATTATGTTTTATGTAGGCTTGCTTGCAGGGCCTGCGGGATCATTTCACGGAAGAATTATGAACGTCAGCCGGAGTAGTTAATTTATTGCCACTAGCTCAACAATGCTGTTTCTAGTCAAAGGAAGTTTTTTTCATACAGGGTGGGGTTTTATATATAAAGACTTAGGTCTATTTGAAACTGACTCAGGTCCAGATGGTACTTTACTGGGCCTCCTTTGAATACACCTCTGTCCTCTTTGAATACCTTCTTGGCCGTTCTGAACCTTCTCTTTTCTTCTGTTTCGCTTCAAATGCAAATATGAAAAGATAGTATGCTCAGATATGGTTTGCGGAAGGCACATCACGGATAAGACCATCTCGAGTGTGTCATATGCCATCAGGGTCTAATCTAAATAGCATTAACGTGTGCGACGATGGCAACGCCGTAGTAGCCACCTCGCACGATTCAAAATTGATTTATGCCGCCATCGTCGCAAGAACAAACTGCAACCATGACACCGGTGCAATATTTATTAAGAGTGAATAATTCAAGGCATTCGCGCCAGCCGCCTCCTTGGCGCATATAAAATTATCGCGCGTACAAATCTATTTCGTGTGCCGCCAACAGCGTGCGATTTACATACAAAGTGTTTGCAAAGCGTTTTCGAAAGCAGCACTTTTGCAATCAGCTCCTAATCTGTTTGCATTGTGTACGATATGCAGGTCATAATAATACGACCAGAGATCTCCGCGCCGCAATTAAATGTGATTTATCGGCGGCGGTGATTTGCATTTTGCCGCGAAAATGTCTAATGTGTTGTACATCATCCGTTGCGTGACTTGCTTTATGGCGAACAACTGGCCCCCTCGCAGCTGCCAGCCTAACTACGTTCTGAAATATTAATGGCGTTTTTTAATCACTATAAATTAAGATCGCAGGCCGGTATGAGGCTGTTGGCAAAGGCTGAAAATAATACGTCAGGATTAAACTAATAAATTGCGCCTTGCTTTTCGTGCAACTATTAATAATAATGTGTGCATATGTTGGCGACGGAGGATAAATATTAAAATGTACCTGATGTTAGTCAAGTTTAGAAGTGGTTAGTATAGGTTATGGGCCAGCAGAATGTTGGACTGTGATTGAAACAAATGCAAATCGACAGTTGACACTCGAGGGAACTGCGAGCAACATCCCTTCACACATCAATATCAATATTTCACGACTCTACATTGCAACTACTCTTCATTACGGTGACACTTTGATCGCCTGTCTTGGTATTTATCACGCGTAATGGCTGCCTCGCACCGCGCGCTGCAATTATGATTGATTAGTGTTGATAAAAAGAAGTCATAAATTTCAATTAGGGCTGTGAAAATGCGCATTTTGACGAATTTACTTATTCAACTATAATTTGCCACATGGCCCGATCAAATTACCACCTACACCAACAAATTGCCTTAAATGTTAATTAATTTGGATTATACTAAATCCACACGTAGAGTAAGCAAGTGAACAACTGAATCATCACTCAAACATTTTGAATTAATTTGCCTGCAGCAAAAAAGTGTGAACTTATTTCCCTTGTTTTCACCCTTCATGGTTTGCATAAGTGGTCTGACAAAAATCCCTTCAGTCCTCTGGGCATCAAAAGAAAATTCAATCTGCATGAAAGGGGCTGCGCCTTCATTCTCCAACAGTGACAAGCCATGATTACCTATTCAATTCCAACAAGGGTCCAACATCACCCATCATGCTCCACAAAAGTAGCATTTGGCCTTAGCCATGTTACGTGTGTGAACAACGAGTGTGGATGACATGCAGATGAATTATGCAGGAATTTATTACGAGTCAATTAATTTCAGTAAAATGTTGCTGCTGTTTCGCGATGCTTTAATGGAGGTATTTTTAATGAGAGGCATGCAATGCACATTGCAATCACTGTCAGTCTAAATACGGACGTGAATGAAAACATGGGCGCTGTCATAAAGATGTCAACTTAACGATGCCTAAAGATTATAGGATCTGCGCATAGTCTGTGCATGTCGATGTCTATCACCCAGTAAGATGCATTGATTTAGTTTCTAGTGAGTTTAACGAAGGTAGAAAGCCTACAAAGCCAACAACCAACATTGCATGAGTATACATTTATCCCCAGCATATATTTGTAATATTATTTGAGCAGTGCTAATGTAAAACCTATTGACCACCTAAAACCAACAATATTTTTGAAGAAATTATTTCTATTTATTTTATTAGCTTCGTGTTTTGGTATGAAGTGGGTCTTGGCTGTAGTGGCTACCATGTCTACAATTGGTTTTACGACGACGTTACAACTGTTTTCATGTTTCTGTTGGAACATGAGATCATTGCAACGTTGGAACAAGCGGTATAAAGAGTAAAGAGTTGTGAAGTAGCCGCATGAGGTTTAATTGGTAGAGCAAAGTGGTTCGGACCTTAGCGGTCCGATAAAAGACTTCGGTGCACGCGATAGAAACGAGTTTATTAAGTGGAAATGCAATAAAATGCCGTTATCGACTGGTGTGCGGTAAAAAAATTAATTAGAGTGATTTGCAGCAGTTGGTTATAAATTTTCGCTGACTGCATTTGGTAGACTCACATGGTGTGATACACTAGGGTATCATTTCAGAATAAAGGAGGCGACCTCCGCGGAGATTCGCAAAGAATCGAGTCATATTTAGACATCAAGGGGACAATTAATTAAATTGCTAATTTATCTAATTAACTATTGACTGCAAATAAGCCACAAGTGGTGTTGATGCATAGAAACGTACAAGTCTAAAAGAGTTGAGATAAATCTTGGATTGAATTGAAAAGAGTTTAAAATCTCTTTCACATCCGGTGTATGTATACGATTGAATAATTATCATTAACGTGTTGGGAGGTCACCATTGTGTCCACATCCATAAACATGATTATACCCTCGCCGAAGACTGTACTTGTCGCTTTACATACAATGGGCCGGCAGGCATGGTCGACGACGTGACTCTCCTACGAAGCGCACCTTTTATGCGGCGTCCGGTGGCCCCATGCTCACCTGATGAATGGCCAACGACGGCGGCGACGCTGAATGGCCGCGTTCGAGCGTGGCATAGCAATGAGGCGGCGAAATCATCGAAAATGTATCAACCGCGACCGGCAGGAGGAACAAAACTATATCAAAAAGAGCAGCGGCAGTGTCACGTAGTCGGCTACTGGAATTACCATGATTGCGACTGCAGCGCCGCACTTTGATTGACTAACGACTGACAAGCGCACAATGCAGTTGCAGACGTGATGCGCACGGGCAAGAAGGGCCAGTGTTGATTGGAATCAACTGTCAGAGGAACTTGCTGCTCCGGAATGCAAATCTGCTGCGGTTGCAGGAAAAACTGACGCGCTCATTAAGCTTCCACAGCGTGTGTCTGGCGAGATTGTAAATCATGTGGTCTGCACAGAGAGGGCACCACAGGAGGGCACCTCTGACCTCGGCCTGTCATGGACATGGTGTAAGCATCAAATAACTTCATGACAATCTTAGCCCGCCCACGGATAAATTCAGCATTGGGTACATAACAGTAAGAAAGCGATGTTTATCATATTTAAAGATGGTCTCTGACAGTTTTGCACCTTGGGCAATGGGTCTAGTATGGCATGGAAGAAATTGTGGGTGGTTTACTAGACACAATAACCATTATGTCGATGTGTAATGACCTCCAAGAGTGTCGAGAACGTAGAAATCGATTGTCGTCGCCTCCCAGCAGGTGCATGTCGTGCTGGGACATAGTGTCACGCGCGCTTCGTGGCTGAATAAACTGCTTTTGACATGCTACGAAGTTGATTAAGATGCTGCTGAGAAAAGAGCTTTCCATCGTGCGGTTGTGATCGAACACGGGAATGAAACCTCCTGGTTGGAAAACAGGATTAATGGGCCGGGTGGGATGTGGTAATAAATTCTTGAGCGAGAATTACTGGCGTGCAACTTGCGAAATATGACAGCGTCATAAATTTCAGACAGTGGCGAGCGTTATATATCTCTACTTGCAAACCCCTTTTACCCGACCACAACCTTCTAACAACTCGCATTATTTTTTCCTTGCCTCATACCCAACACCTCTGCTACCCCGATCTCCTTCGACCTGTTCCTCCCAGCTCATGGAAAGCAACTTTGGCTGGTGGAAGAGGAAGAAGTGGGGAGTTTGGTTACCGCTATATTTTTTCCGAAAGTCGAGGGCGCCGCCACCGGCAAGATAGTTAATGTGATTTATTCCGGCCGAGATAACCGTAAGCCGACTTGGAATGATAACGTCAGACACAGAAGCAACTTCTCCGCGTTTTCGCGCGCACGAAGTTTATATGCCCGTCTTCCGCGGAGAGCCCACTTGCCACGCTATCGACCTCTTTATCTGGCCAGATACCCACATACAGAGTCATAATGTATCCGTCCGCGGCGGCGTGGTGCAGTGAAGCTATAAAGAATGTCGCCGCGTTCGCCTATCTTGTACAGCTCGACAGCGCTACACGCCGAGGTACACGATTAAGGAAGATAAATCTAATGGTGAAACCTTGTTAAAAGTGGCGTAGATGGCGACACATCGATGAGCAACTACATAATCCACATCATAACCTAACCTAAGACTAGAAAACTTTACTTAAACCATCTCCTCCAACCTCCAAATACGCAGATTACGGTATCTACCCCCTTCTCTTCTTCTTAAAAGTTCTTAATATGCATCTTATCTTGATCTAAGGAACCGTAACTTTAATTGAACAGTATAGTTGTTTACCTACCCTACCCATATTTGTAATCCTTCTTTCTGTTATCATAACCTAACCTAAGTGTTCTTCTATCAAAAAAAAAATCTCCAAACTACAAATCCTTCTTCTAACCTAACCTAAAACTCAACTAATGGATCTCTAAATCTTAGCTCTTTGATTTATGCTGATGACACTCACATTCCCCGCCATTGTTTGGTAATGCCCCCTAGACCTGTGCGAAGCAGCATGCAGTGTGAACCGCCGCTTAGCGCATTGTCTTGTTCGGAACAATACCGAATCATAATTCTTGCACGCTCGGCGAACGCACGCCATATAACCAGGTGTATATACTCTCTCTCGCTGTACAGCGCACTCGCATGTGCTTTATGAACTGATGGCAGCTATTTATCACCGCCGCGAGGGCGACGACGCCGACGTCTTTATAGTCGGACATGATTATGCCACCTCCCTCGACACGTGCACCACGCGAGCTGTCCTAAATAAATAATCACGAAACTTTGCGGCGGCGGCGTGATTTATGGATGACAATAAGTTAATATCTGCCTGTAACATGTTACAACACTTCGCGGCGGTATCGTCCTCATTAATATCAGTCACTACTGCTGCGGTGCCTGCGGTGGCCTAGGATGGAAATACGGAGTGTGGAGAGAAACCAAATGGTTGTTGGGATTTAATTTACATCTTGAAGGTACTTAATAAATGTCAGGAAGGTAGGCATTCCATAAGCACTAATTAAAGGTGTCCGCAATGGGGTATTTAATTGAGCGTGTGGAGAAATATTTGTTTCTCTTAAGTGTAGAAATATATTTGGAGGTTTTACGGTGTCTTTGGCTGTCAACGCGGCGACTTCTTACGACTTCTTACGACTGCGGAGACATTAATACAACCTACGCTTACCAAACAAAACCTGACTTAAGTCACATAGAATCTGTTTTGCTGTTACAAAATATTGGAAACCAAATAACAATTTAATAAAAGAAGGTTCAACCCAATATAAAATTTGTAATTTATTGAAGAAAGCTCTCTCTGACTCTTTGTTTGCGGGCCACTTTTTTCCGTTTTATTCCCCTTTCCTTTTGGTCGCAATTTGCAAGCGCACCTTAATAAATTCCAAGAAAAGCAGGGAGGAGGACGCGTCGAAAATTTATATCTTCATTTCCAATGGGTGGTAATGAACAGGCGTTGCAGAGGCCCAGGTGTGAACAATGAGTAATGTGCACACGGCGCGGTACGCGGTCGTGTACTTTAATAAATCTCGCGCGGCGAGGCGGCCGCATATGCGATGTATGCGCCTCATTTGAATACTCGTTATGTAAGTTGAAATAAAACTAGGCATAAATCGTACAGCATGCGAGCCGCCGCCAAGGCCTAAGGAGGCAAGCTCAGACGCAGGTCAACCACTCCATTGTGTCCGTTTTACGTAATTAATTCGTAACAATATCGGGATTTGACGTCGATTTTATGCATGCAGGCTAGATTTGTGATAAAAGCATACACCATGTTGGCTAATTCTTCCATGCAGAGGATAAACACTTGTTGGGCGACACGCTTGTTGCCAGCAAATCCGCTCGAACCACAATTGATCGAAGTGCAGAGAATACACGCACAGACTTCGATGCGGAGAATTAAGTTGTAAGCGAGGTTATTTATAATCCAGCCGGTCGACTTTCCCATTTTATATAGGTTTATTGATGTTCGAATTGCATACGCGCATTACTTACGATTCCTTATTTATGCGAATGGAAGTGATCACTCCATGCAAACAGTATGATTAATTATGACGCTGAATGAAAAGGTCGGCGTGTTAATTGACTTTTTACGGAGCAGATTGTTCAATTAATTTAATTGTGCATATTTTATGTTGCTGATTTATGACAGTGTCCTCGATGGGAACATGCTGGTATGGAGATGTGGCAACGGGGCAACACGAAAAGTCTGCGGACTGCAGATACATGTCAGAATAAAAAATGGCTACACGAGCATTAGCTCGGCGACAACACGCCAACCACCCACGGGCTGTCGTTTATCTCTGTGGGGCCCCCACCATCCGATCCGGTGGTCCCCGAGATGTACTGACAGCAGGTGTGGTGTACCCATAAGGTCCACTATGTGTATTATCATAGTATAAATATAAATCATCGGGTTTTGAGGAGTTGGGGAATGAGGTTGGGTGATTGAGGTGCTTGCTAATTATCTTTTTGTGGGTATTCTTGGAGCTTTCAAGATATACGGTACCACGGAGAAGCCTTAAAGTTGTAAATCGCATTCCTAAAAATTGATTTACATACTTTTTGTGCGTGGGTACTGTCTTCAACATGTATGCTTTTCTATATTAATGCCCCAACAGAGGATAATGGATAAAACTTAACCTCGAGATGTAATAAAATAACTTCAGCGGGTAAAAGGCGACGTTGGTCGTAGCTGGCCAACGTGTCGTTACTGCTGATAAATGAAACCGTTCGGAGCACTCTGCGAACGGAAGCCATTAACACAAATATGCGAAGAGCGTGCGTGTTTGTTTAGAAACCACTGCGGCGTCACTAGGACCGCCAAGATGGCCGCCAATAGGACGCCATGACACCACTCACTCCTGCCCCTAGCTCCTTTTACTCTTTTCCCGTTTCTTGATTTTTATTTGCTTCTGCTTGTTGCTTGCGGTTTTAATACAGCCTGTACAGTGCGCGGTGTACACGCATGAATACACGATGATGACGACATAAATCTCCTGGTAATTTATTTGAACTGTGTTCGCCGCTGTCAGGCCGACGCCGGAATTTATGAAGAAGTGTTGTGCTGCGTGTCAGCGGCGGCTTTTTCTTTGCCGCGATAAACGAAGAGATGGACAGGCTTGAAGTGGAGAGGAGGAAGACATAACTTTGCATCGTGACACGACACACATGCCTCAAGTTAATGAAGAATATAAAACAATGAAATAAGTGGCTACAATCCAATTGGACTATGGAACATATGCTTGGACAACGGAAGTAACTTTCATAAAATACAGCACATTTTTGCCGTCACAAAAGAATCTCTGTCCAATGCCTGATCACATTTAAAGATTACTTTTCATTATACCATCATCGTTATTAATCATGTTTCCTTTTTATCGGAAATCTTTATTAGTCATTTTCGATATTTTTATCTCCACCAAACAGCTTGCAGTTTGAGTAATGAACGTGTTTGTCTGCTGTTTCGCAATACGGTCGCAATTCGCCGCAATTCAGTCATTAATAAGATAATAAACATTTATTCAACGTGCATATAATTATTGTTATTGCCTTATGAATAATGCAGGCAGCCATAAAGCGAGTTTATTATCGGCGCGTCCTAAAATGCGCCAATAAAACTATAATCGCTCGTATTTTATAAAATAATTAATGTTTATATTTATCGCCCGGATTAATATGTTGTAAATCAAGCGCGATTATGGATGTAAAGCCCCCGTCATTAAACGCGTATAATTTAATGTTCCGCGTTGCCGAGACGAGCGCAAATTAAAGAACGGATGCAATTCATTAATACCTACACATTGCGAATGCAATAAATTGTAAATCATCATGAATATAATTAACTATAATATTTTATGTTCAACCCATCACTTTCTATACGAAATAATAAAGAGTGAAGAGTATAGAAAAAAGAGAGAAGAATAAAAAAAATGTAGGTAACTTAAAGTGTATTATTGTTTTGTATGATGCCTACGTATTTGCTCATGGCACTCGAGGAGGCAGCTTTGTATGTCCTATGACAGACTGGGCGACATGCTGCCAACAAGCGCGACATCGCCGCCGACGTCGGCGGTATTTTATTAAGAGCCTCACCTGTCGCGGCTCGTTTGGATGTGCCCGAGCGTCGCGAACCGCACCGGGACGTCTGTCTGGATAACTGCCGCTCGCGCAAAGGAGAGGCAAGAACGGATGTCGCGCCTGTCGGCGGCGGTGACGGGTAATTATGCCCTGACAGTGACATAGTGCGCGGCGTAATACGGTGGCTTCTTTTTCCCACCGAATTTGCCACAAATATTACAACAAACACCAAACAACGTAAACAACAAGAAGATAATATTCATTACTCACGTCAACATCTAACATTATTTTACGTCTAACCCCACCCCCCATACTTTCTAAAATAAAATGTTAGCAAGCATGTTCAACATAACCACATGAAATTTATATAAAGGAGGACATATTCCTCGGATAATAACCATAAATAAGCCGCTTCAAATGGGCACAGCATTCCCCGAGGTATCGACGCTCGCACATTAACGTCTGGCAGTTATTTAACGATCCTCAATTCCTCAGCCAACAACCGGTGATCAACGATTAGATAATGATCATGATGAATCCAGCAATAAAACGACTGCGCGCCTGCAGTCGATAAATTACACCGAAAATTACAAAACTTGTGCCTACTAACCTTACGCCACCCATCTCCCTGTCAATTAATTGCCCAACAGGCAACCCACTGTACCCAATTCTACCACCCTACTAAAACATAATTTAAAGTGCTATCAGCTTATCGCTGAAACGATTTATGTATTGCAATTGTAGAGCATAATAAATATGATGAATCGCAGCGAATTAGCGCTGGGTGAAAATTATTAGCGTTTTATCTATTTTCTAAATCGGCGGCGGTTTATAAGGGGTTAACTTATTGCGCGCTGCTTTATAACCTTGGGTCTTATCGACGCCGCCGCCGGGGGAGAAAATTTATGACGACGGCGCTGATACTCTGGCGCGCGCGGCGATGATAAATGAGCTTCCAGATAGCTTTATTTATTCATCGGGTTCTTGCGTTCCAGCCAGCGCATTATGCAAGGGTGTGAGATGAGTAATGTCTACAAAAAAGGGCAGCTATGTCGTGATTCCTAGCGGCATATGTTCAAAGGGGACAAAATGGTATTAACCTACTTAACACCACGGTGTTAACTTGGTTGTCCACCAAATCAGAAACTCGGCTTCAATAAAAGCTTCCAAACAAGCTCCACCTATTAAAAGAAGTTTAGATGGTGTTTAGTCTACGTTTAGCCATGCGCGACTTACTTTTTATAATGTTTATGACTTTGGCCTTTGTTTGCAAAGTTTCAAGTTGTTGTAAAGGCTTGTTTCGTATGCGCAACGATAATTTTCCGCGCGCAACATGCAAAAGCACAGATTGCAGTGCTGCGTATAAAGGTCGTAAAATTGTAATAAAATATACGATGCAATAAAGCGTTCACTCGGTGGTGCTATAATTGCACTTAATGAATATTTATCGGCATCTCCTCCGTCGTGCGTGCAGCGGTGCATGCGCGGCGGTCGTAAAAGCACCCACTGGCGGCCGTACACAACTCATCCGCACCGTGCGCGGACATTAAATTATGGCTTTCGATCGTTTTTTGCCGCCGCACGAAGCTGCGGAATGATTTAGCACCGCCTAAGACGCTTGGCTTTGTCATGCTGGGCGAAATGTTTGCTCGGCACGCTTTTACATCTTTATAGGGCTGAAAGTTCAGTAAAGATGGCGTTTCAGAAAAAGCTCAGTCTCAGAGTATGCAAGTTCCAGCTGTGGAAAATAACGTCCCCTCCAATCCTAGCATAAACTTAGGCAACGCTGGTAAGATGATTTAGCACGTGCGATTCTTCTGGGACTTTTTAATTTGATTTTCGAAAAGGAAAGACAGTGATAAATATGGGACCATCCATCACCAAGATACATTCCTTATTTATTTTATCTCGGCAGTCAAATATGACAACTGTTTATGATCAGCACAAGATGTTAACATGCCAAGACACAGCATTCTGGTTCATTTCATGGGATCAAAGCAAACACCGTCACTGTGTGAGCCGTGTCAGCGTTGAATAAAGCGATTTGAGAGATTTGAAGAACGTACTAGGTCGACATTAAACAGCTGCTGGTGTTTGACGAACCCTGAAAGCTGAATGGCGTCGGTTAACAGGTTCACCTCAACTGCAGAGGTTGATTTATCGCGGATCGGAAGCGATAATTTGCGCTCGGATTGCGCTGCTCTCGAGGCAAGCTATATAAATTTTAATTGAACCATCAATTATGTTTTAATTGCTCCGGCTTGTTTTCTGAGGAGATTTCTCTTCGCGATAAACGGTTGATACATGTTGTGGTTCTGAAGAGTGAAGAGAAACCCAGGTAGCGGATAAGGCAATGTGATTTGCATTACTTAAGAAACAAATAAAGAGTGTTACCAATCTAAGCATTACATACAATATTTGTTACTACGCTTTTTCTACTGCATAAGAAGGGTTTTCAACCGTTAACTTTTACAGCTTTTTGCTGTAACTTGTTTCCAGGTTCCAACACCAGAGTGATCACATTCCGGTACCTTGCAGCTTAAGTAATATCAACTAAAAGGTATTCCAAACACCTCCTTGAGCTTGCTTTATAAGTTGCAAGCAGAAGAAATCTTGCAGCTCACATATGCTTGTGGAAGAGAGAAAGTTGGTCGAGGGAGCAGCTCCACTGCATGTTGATAGCCTCCTGTCACACTTAAGTAGTTTTCTCAATTATAATACATGTCAGACATTGTGCATTAGTGTAGCTAAATACGCCTCGTAACACATCCAATTTATACGTAGCGCGCCCGACGTGCCGCACTAACTTATTAACATTATGTTTGTTGTTATTGACCATTAACTGATAAATTATTTATGCGCGAGATTTAAACCCTGCTGGTGTTGGTCGTGTTTATTGTTATGGCTGTCAAGTGTCACTAGTAACTGTGATAGTATCCCACGAAGAAGAAGAAGGAAGAAGACAAGAACAGCTGGTCTTAAGTTAACTTAAGAGATACTTATCGACATGGATTCAAATGGATGAAACGTAAGCCACGGAGTTTGATGGAATATGACTCAATTTGATTTGACTTTAGTCAAAGATTTTGGTCTGGCAGTGGGGATTGAGCAGTTGAGTCAAGTATTGATGAGAAAGTCGGTTGATCATTGACTTGATGCCCTCATTTCGTTATCATTTGTTAATTGTACATCACAGAAGCCGCCAATGTTCTAATGAAGACCTCAATTGAATCCTCTCCTCCTCTTCTATTTGAGTGAGTGTAGTCTTAAGTCTTCACTTTTCATTTTCCCAACTCGAATCTTAAATCACCATCAGATGAGGCGTAGATGCCTCACGCGATATTTCTAGCCGCCATAAATTCCCCCAGCTCCCCAGAGCGCGACGGCTATAAAAGCGTAGCGAAATATCCCGAGAAGTTGCTCCGAAGGGCTCAATGTCCACATTTCTCGCCAACGAGCGCATATACTTGACAGCTTTAAACCCCAGAAGCTATAATGTTTCATATCGCTATCTTTTATATGTATGCGAGTGCCAATTTTCGAAAGCAGTATCATATAACAAAATGCGTTCCTTTCCCTCTTCCTCCCATCAATTTCTTTCAACCGCCTTCCAACTGCCCTCCCTTTCAGATGAAACTTAGTACCATCTCATGGTCCGAAAGGCCCACTAGAGATCAAGGTAATCGCATTTTATACAAATGGACTAAAACAAATTGATCGATAAATTGTGCTTTACTATCTTCGATTATACCTTCAGAATTTCGTAGGCTGCACATATAAAGAACATCTGTTTCCTCGGTGTTGCTAAGTCCCACAGCTCGTAAACATTACCCGCGACCTGGGTGTGTAATTTATCATCGATAATTTTTATCTCTGAACGCACCGCCTCATCAGGCAGAGTGTCCGACGGTGCTAAGCAACTAATAGCGAGATTTAATGATGGCTTAACCAGCACGCTCCGCGCCAACTCCACACAATGTCCTGCGTAATTACAGAGCATGTATCTCGATGAAAACTAATTAACACTCATGGCGTAATGGAAACGTTTACGCGTGTCATTACAATTTATCATGAATAATTCAATCTGAGAACATGCGTTTTTCCTGTCGAGGTTTATTTAAGTAGCCTGTCAGAACCTGGGACGATGTGTTTTGCATGTGCAGTGTCGGAAGCGCATTGCATGCGCTGTCGGCGTATAATAAGAACACGTCCAGCACCCGCAGTGGGCTCGTTAATCTCGCTGGCGTATGTGACATCTTTATGCCGTAGATCATGGGCGGGTGATTGAAATATTGCGCGCCTTTAAGTGCACCGCGAGCAGAGACTGCGAATTGTTGGCACGCGAGTGCATCGAACGCTGCCAAGGACCGATAACCACTTATAGTATGTTCCCACTGCCCTTTCGCTGCGAGATTCTGCACATTGTGATGGTAAAAATAAAGGTGGACATTTGCAACTAGTAATGGATCTGCGAAATGTTGATTCACACGGTATGGTCCTTCTTTGGGCTTCTGAAAAGAGACTCAATTAATCCGTGCAAAAATTTGGGAAGGCGCGGAAATCTGCCAGAAGCACGTGGTCGTGATTTAACGGTTTTTCGAATTTAGACTTAAACTTGGTGGCATAATTTATAGGGTGTGCTTATAAATTATTAGATACCAGGGTTAGTTATCAGCTAAAATAATTTTGTGATTCGAAATTTTGACAGCAGGTTTGGGTCTTGACGTCACAACGCTTTGTTTGGATACTGAATTCTTGGATTAAAACACCGCACAAATGTACTTTTGTCCCTTTTTTTCTAAGAAGATGTTAAGTAAATGTTTCCCATCTTTCTGCATATCCTTCATTGTTTTGCTCGCGCGCACGACATTGATAAATAGCCCGTGGCTTTTTGCAACTATCGCCGCTCAATGACGCGACGTGCATTACGGGCGCTTCGACAAGAAAAGCGGGAAAGCTCGCGCCCGCAGTGACTGGCATCTCCAATGCGCTGCTCGACATGTATTAATGAAGGCCCGGCGCGATTCATCACTCTTCCACCTCGCGCACCGCCACCATCTATCCGGGGGGTTCCGCCTCGACGCTGGCGCTCTTTAAAGAGATCAAACGCATCCTTGTTTATCTGCCGTGATCAATCACTTTTGACTGCGCACCGCGCAACCTCATTTATTACCAACGTTGCTGTTCATATGGCGAGGATCCATCTTCGCTGGGCATTAAATTGATAAATTCCTTCTTTCTGCCAATTGGATGCAGATGAGTTAAAGAAGCTTTTCAGGGAGAAATTATTTCCTCAGAATACAAAGATCAACCAATTTACCATAGCTTAAATTGAAATTGTAACTGTTTTCATGTATGTTGCTTATTTAGTGTGGTTTAGATCAACATGCCTACATCATCAGCATCATTAGCAATAGACTGACAGTGAGTGACTAAGATGAACAACGCTGTCATTTCAGATTTGCCCATCAATAACTGGCTCCACACGTCATTTCGCTGCCAAGAGCTGCGAAAGGGCAGATGATGTGGAGTCGTAGATGGTTGGAGCGTGCAAAGTGCTCGGGGCATCAGACTGATATCGCCGATCATTAGGGACTCTCGTTACTGTCATCCATCATCGAAGAGACCCGAGCAACTACCAAGCACCTTGATGATGATTCCCAGCAATTCAGATCCACAACATACAGTGCCACCAAAGAACAATATGAATAAAATCTGAATTTAGCATTTCCAATGCAATCAAATATGGTTCTGTAAGCTGGTAACTCGGTGCTAATTTGTATTTTTTTCCTGCTGCTGTCACTTGAAACATGATAAATGATTCGACACGTGTGTAATAGGAAAGTTTATCTGCGCTCGCCCAGCGCGCATCGCTCATCGTTATTTTATATCTATATTCCGGGCGCGGGCGGTGTGACAGTGATGTATGATGTATGCACTTATTCATTTCGACGATGTCGACGGAGGCTGACGGGCGTCGCGGCGCCCCACACGCCGCTCCGCTGACGTGCTGATTGATTGCGTACGTTACACTTTCTAAATAACACTGTTTACTGCTTTATTATTATGGCAGGCGAGTACATTCCTTCACACGCAAGTAATTTACGCGTTTTCCTCTTCAGCAACAAAATGGAATTATCTCGATGTAAACAAATAAATTGGAATGCAATTTTTGAGTTTAGTGAAGATGGTCTTTCTTTTTAGACACCATTTTAAAGACAAACATTGGATTGTCTGTTTGCTGATGTTAATGTGTTAGTTTAGGACTACCAGTCGTTTGAGTGATTCAATTTCAAACAGTGTGCTAATTGCTCACAGAAAGACCAGAAGCATGCTGGATTTTTTTTCTCTTTGATTAACGTCACCACTGCGGCGACAGGACCTCTGTTTTGTTTACCAGGTGTATGCAGATGGGGCCTTCAAACAGAAACGGCCACTTATCGAGGCACAAAAGCCACAACAAATGTGTCAATCTTATGATGAGCCTTTAAAAACTACGCTACTTGAGTTGAAATTTGGAACTGTTCTTCAGCTAGACACCAAACATCTTATAATCCGACCACGACCTCAGATTGCTATTATTATCGGTGGCGTGCTACCGTGTGACAGGAGGCAAACCCTCTTCAACTCTTCGAAACCAGTACAACTACAAATATGTTCTCTATCTCCTTCTGACTTGCTTACAATTCCGCAAGTTGGCCGACTGGATATTATAGAAAGAGATGAATATTGTGGATTGTTATGCTTTGATCCTCATGTCTCATGCGTGCTGGGCTGAAATGACAGCGCACCATAACCAGATATTACGCGTGGATGGTTGACTTGTCCCTGTCAATTAAATTCTTGCCGAGGAATAAGCTTCATGTTACCTACCTGCTGACAGACCAAACAAAACCGCCATCCCGATCAGCTTGAATTACAACGTTCACACACAATACAAAAAGGAATTTCAATGAACAAACTATTGGAGGGTTAGGTTAGGATGAAATCACATTCAAATCCAACCGACTAATTATGGTTTCATGTTCTACACCCTAGATTCTTATTCCAATTAGGTTTCCGCTTACTGTTTATGTTTACGTCTAGCATGGGGCCAACTTTTAGCAACTTGGACAATTGTGGGCCCATGTCAGAGCCATTAAGAAAAGTATCAAATACCCCCTGAAAGGCGGGCTAATCGAGTGTATAGGCCCGGAACTACCAGTCGACAAATCGCAAGCAGCCCGTCGAATTCGGCGGCATTCATCCTAAAAGTAAAAAAAGACCGAAGACTAATGTACTGCGATTCATCTCCCTGACAGCAGATTTACTCTACTTTCATTCTGAAACCTCCTCTGCAACACTTCTCTCTTCTTACAACTGTCTCGCAAAAGTACAAAAAACATCCGCCCGCACGCAAACTGAATATAACTTTCCAATTCAATCCTAGTCACACATTCAATAATTCCCATTCGTTTGATAAATGTTATCACAGCTAGGCGACAACCCCTTTTAGCTTACGTTATCTCTAATTCAGCTCCGAATCAACTGCTAGTCAACTCTAGTCACTCAGTATAATCAAGCAATGTTGTCTTTTGATATGATGGATAAGTGTCAATCCGTAAATGATCCATCAATCATCTGATGTTTATTCAACTTACATTCTGTCCTCAATGGACGTGTGTACATTTCAAAATCAAGCCAATATTGGCGCAGTAAGCTGATAATGTCATTGTATTGTTTGCAGATGATAGCCGAGTGCAGTTCGGAAAAATTACGTTTAAGTATACAGATAACTGTGAATGTTTGAGTTAGATCATTAATCAAGCCTTTCACATTTTATCCTTTCTTGCAAGTCGCTAGCCCCAAGAGAAGTCAATATGCAATTGCAATAATTAAATTTGATTTACGACTCAGGGCTTATAATAATTTCTATGATTAGCTCAAGTCGCCAGTCTAGATATGTCAAAAGCACATTCATAAATCATCAATTTATCAAAACACACCTCGAAAGTGAAGCAGAGATCAAATCATGATTGACACCTGAATGTGCTATGATTACATAGTTATTAAAATATGTAAATGTACTCATTCTATATGTTACCCCATGGTTCTGGCACCAAAGGAACATGTGTTAACGCTATGCAAATGAAGGAAAAACATTATTTCAATAGTTGACTGCTTATAAGTTTGACGTGTTGCGCCTTTTTCTCTCTAATTACTTAGAAAACATACAAAATTTCCCCACATCACGCATGTTTTTTTCTGATCCAAGTACAATGCAAAGTTCTCTATGGCAATTTTATAATTTTAGGTATCAAAGAAGATTTATCTGTCAACTTGCAATCACATGAATTAATTATTATGTCCCTGAGTGATATATTCGCGCATGTTGCAAAGCCCTTTTAATATCAAAATGCGTGTTTTACAAGTTGCTACGTTTTGTATTGGGTTGAAAGCTGTTGAAAGTGCTTCAAATATGCGTACATGTCAGCGCCGGAATAATGGGCATGTCATCGAAATGGCGTAATCAGATGCCATTTAGTGAGGGTTGCCAGTTGCAACCCTCGGAACCTACTTTGTAGTGTGGTACTAATATTCACTTGCAGGAGCGAGAAATCTGATAGGTCTTTGTTTTGATGTGTTGCTTGTGACGTCTTTGACAGTTTATGAGACAATAGGGCATAAGTCAGCAGATGTTTCTCTTTTGAAAGACACAAACCCGTAGGAGGCATTACAGAGCAGTAAACTATAAAACTAGAATTTATTTATTTTTGTGACGGTAACGTAATTAAGGTGAATAGCTTTGATTGAAAGGAACCTTGACAAATATGTATCGATTTGTAGTAAAACAGCTTTTGAGAAAGATGCTTTGTGACTTGGTGTAGTTCTGATAATGTGAAATTGTTCAATTATCTATGATATTCATTTATATTTTTCATGACATTCTCTTGTTGGTTAATTTTAAAGCGATATGTTACCTTCTTGAGTATGCTAAAGCAACTTTTCATGATTTTTGATGTTTTAGTTCTAAAAAGAATTTTTATTATTTGGCCTATCCCCGAATGCAGCAGATTGATTATGTTGAAGTGTAGAAGTCCCCTCTGGATACCTTGCGTGTACACAGAGAGTATCATCTGTAAAAACTTTCAATTTTTGGCATCACATTTTCTTATTTTCTCAAGTATTGACTTTATAGGAGACCAACACAGAAAGCAGCCCGTGGAATTTGTTGTTAATTTAAAATCTTTTGTCATTTTTTCCTAGAGTCAATACTTTGTAGGACCATAAGGAAATATGAAACCAAAAATCTCAGTTTAGACCAAATTTATATTATATTTAAGAGAGCAACAAAGTAAAATTGTTCTGAAAAGTATCACGGCAAAATATAAAATAACCTGAATATCAAACACTTCGTAAGCAACCAATTTTCTTTCTTTAAAAACCTTCGACTTTTATACTTCCCAATTACCCCATGAAATCGTTTCAGATTCGCCACTTCCCGCAAGCCGATATATCCAGCCGTTTCCACACTGTGCCACCGAAGACCAAAAGGGATTAGGCAGGTTGTTATCAAAGGCGGGTTTAAAGGTTGTGATGAAGTCGCCGTGCCTGGAATCCTCATGCGGCTGGGTGGCAAGTGTCCCTAATGGTCGACGACTCCATTCCTCCGACAAACGCGACCTCAACGATAAGAGCGCCCGCCGGAGATCACGACCGTATTAATATCACCACCTAACCCCAAAACGACTCCAACCAGCTCCACAGCTCAGAGTATTTAATATTAAAATTTACTATTATTGCAATGGGAATTGCGCCCTCCTAACATGGATTCCCCAATCTCCTCAACTCATTAAATGAAGATATACATGGTGTTGTTTAGTGTTTGCCCAAGCAAGTATCGCAACTAGAAGGCATGACCAGATCATGACCAACCAACAACAACAAGATTATTATTATAATGAACGCCAATTTGGGCCGGTTTGCACGATGCGCGCTGCGCACAATGGCTGATTTCTTCCAGCCTGCAGTGTAATTACGCGTCGCAATTGCATGGCATTAAAATGCGCCGCGAGCCAATCTCGGTCGATTTTATTACACCCGTCGAGCGGAGTGGAGTGTGTGCTGGTGAATTACACGAATGACAGTCATAATTCTTACGTGTGAGGCTCGCCTGTATAATTTGCACATGATTGATGCATGGCCGGCGTGAGTGGTTATTACCTCGGCCAAGTTGAGCGAACGAGTGGAAAACGTGTCAGCGTGCATGTGCTAACCTCACATAGCCGCCACGCACATAATCGGAGACCACGTGTATGTACGCAGCACTTCCCTAGCGAACTTCGATCGTTGGTTTGAGTGTGTAAGTGTGAGACTGTGAGTGTAGCAAGTCTACACCGCCTGCGGGCGGGTTATTAATCATTCTGCTACTCAATCCTGACATCTTTGCGCAGCATTCTGTCAGAGCGTTCATAATAAAAACACATGGGTCTCAACGACGTCTCTCTTCAATTACACTCATCATCAGCACCCTACAATCTCGATCAGTGGAGGGAAAAAAAAGGGAAACTGGAAGTAAACAAATTCGGAGTTAAAGCTCCCAGATGGCAGTACTGGTTGTAAAGCTAGATTAGGCCTAGAGGGATATAAATAATCTTGTAACTAATTTAATTGTAATTACTTTCTAGCGTGTCCACAGATCATCATCCTGCACGCCAGCCTGCAGCATCATCACCATCGAATTTTGAATTATTTCTTCAATTGGATCCCTTTATTCTCCCCATCTTTGCGAGATTTCTAGAAACACACAGTGTTTCCTTTCTTCGCATGTCAGCTGAAAATCAAATGTTGTGTGAATGGTCTCGCAGCTAATGGGCAAACATACAAATTACACCGGCGCGCTGCCACTCTGGCGCACACTTAAATTGGATTAATCGGTTCCACTTGTCACTAATTAGTGATTAATTTATTATTAATGTGTAACGCTAGCGGGCCGCCTTTCGATGATTACGACAGAGATAATTTGATTCCAGTTTGCGTTTGACATGCTATTATAAAACACGCCGGCGGCGCAGTAAAAACGAACGATTTATTATTAAAGCGTTCCATGCGCATTTATATTCATTACGTTGTGACATTTTCAATCATTGCTTTTCAATCATTTTAATAGGCATATGTCTACAGTCTACCAATCTAGCAACGAAAAAGAAAGAAAAATGCAGATGTGGAGGAACAAAAGAGGAATTTAATATTGAAATGGATTTAAATCACGTTATGTTTCACATTGGAGCACATTGGGTGGCACAGGTTAGAGTCGAGGAGGTTCGAAGTTCATGCTGATCGTATATTGAGGTTTGAGCAGAGGGGCGCTTGAGATAAGAGGCTAGAAGATGAATTGACGGGGTTAGCAAGGTGGCGGGCGCAGCGAGCTCATACAGGCCGGGAGGTAGCGTGCCGGTGGCAGGCGGCGATTACTCACCGGAAGTGGCTCTCTCGCCTTTCGCCTTCACGAGATAAGCGCTTTACATTTGTTGCCTTTCAGCTGACAAAGCCACGATACCGGATAAGAATGTCCGCTTGGGATCAATCACAATCATTATTTTACCCACAATACCACCCCACACAACTATTGTGTGGCTAGACAATATAATTTTTAAAATGGAAGAAATCATAGTGAAAATATAGTGTAAATCAAGACCAACCTGACAAAGATTGATTCGCTGAACAGCAGGGCACGAAACATGGCCATTATTCACTTTAGCTGCCTCCAACGACTGAAAATGCAATAATGGATTCCTTTCCATCACTCTCACCTATCCGATTCTAACAAATAATTGACCTGCTTCTTAGTGGTAGCAGTTTTTGATATCCCTACTCCTAGTATTTCTACTTCTCGCAATAAATTACAGAATTATACAAGCGCGTTACCTTTTATATTAAACCACCGTGTTCGACTAAGTAGTAAATCGCTTGTAATGGCTGCCACCAATGAAAAATAGTTTCCGCATCCGGTTGAATGATAGCTTATGTGTCTTCCGCACTTGATTTATGGACACCACAGCATGTAGATTAGGCCAAGACCCACAAATCATCTCACCAGTGAACTGAGCATGAAAAATAACCGCAATAATTATGAGGACAAGTGATAACTACAGCCGTGGGCCAGAAGTTAAGCTTACAGTGTACGGATAAATTGGGAAGTTGGCAACAGGAAAAAGTGTGTTATTTGCTGAGCGACGGGTTGAAACTCGAAACGGAAGAGCTGGCAACATTCACGATAGCCCACGTTATTGCTGTGATTCAGCTCCCGGACGTTTTAAACTCGCCTTATCTGCAATTCCAATTGTGGAGAATAACCACCGATTCGTCCTCATCCAGACGCAATTGCGAATGTAGTTCTTTTCTGTTCGGCAGACAGTTGTAAGCTACATTATTGACCTCCCAATCGCGCAATAAACGGTTATGGCCATGTAACTTTCCAGCGCTTTCAACTTTTCCAATCTTATCTTTAAACATGATTTCGGCGAGAATTGTGCGGGATTTAGTTAAATTGATCCTACGCAGTTAGGAACCTGCTGACCACAATGTCTACAACTAACCATTGGCCAGTTAGGACGTGCTTAGCATAAGCAAACCACCTCTGGCATAACTGTATTCAAACTTACGGGGACGGTGGATGATTGGGTGATTTTCTACACTTCCAACCAACTCCACACTCTCCACATATCGGTTGATCTATGGCGGGCACACATTGCACTAGATGGAACGCAATATGTCCGCTTTGCGGAGCGAAGGCAATAACCATTAGGTTCGGAGAAAACTGCCCCATTTCGCATGACACGAACGACGAATATCGGAAAATTTACGACGTCTTGGCACATTCTATCCAAGCAGCTCTGACGCTCAATGAGCCAGAGCCCAACTGCCCAACGGGTAGCCATCAAATGCATTTCTTATTCTTTCACCATCGGGGGCCATTATAAACGACCCTCACAGTCACGACGTGATAAGAAACGCCTAGATCATTCCTGGACCTCCTTGCACATTCAAACAACTCCAACAAGAAAGATTTAATATCAGTGGAGGAGAAGACATTTAAAATTTAAGCCCATGCCATAAAAATGAACTCCACTGCTACGGCGGTAATGAATGTCACGAGGGAGCAGCTGTCGCCGTTGTAAATCACCATCATGCCATACTCCACCGCGTTGTTCCAACGTTCCCATCTTGGATGTCCACACTCCACATATAGCACCACCTTTCTACCACTGCACGCCAGCCGGACCATTTATTTGTTTCTTACTAGCGCGATATTACTTTTCCTTCAAGCACCATCTTGTCATAACAGCTCGCCATAAAAATATAATACTCTGTAAAACTACGAGAGGAGGGTTTTTCCCTCCTGCTGGCCAGAAAGGAGCAGAAGGACAGCGGGCGCCGTGTGTCCAGAAGTGTTTAAGATATTAGCTGGCATTATGACCATTTCGGGCAAAGAAATGAAACAGTATGATACTAATTATGGTCACTCTTTGGACTTGGTTTTAATATAACTAAACAAATTGTAATAACTAAGTTTTACCATGCTAGAATTAGGGGACTACTTGACTACTCAGGATGCCGGAGGCGGCAATTTCCGACCTGGAACTTGGCTCCTACTGACATCAGCAGATGTACCATCCACCCGAAGCAATAAAACTTGGCTGACAGCGCAGAAATTAAATATGAAGTTGAGTTGTCTGCCTCGGATGTGGTTTTACATCTTTCTATTAGATACGTCACTCACGTAGGTGTGTGTACTCCAACCTCACCTCAGTATGGTAGAAGTTTGTTTGCAATTTTAAGTGTGGCGGCATCTGTGCTTTTTCAACGTATTGTGACTCTTGGAACATTATTTATGTCAGTGTCTAAAGTTAGTCGGTACGGCCCATATAATTAGATTGATGTGCGGATGTTGATATGGAGATCAAAGGCGGTGGCAACATCAACAACGCCAAGCCGACAAATGGATGCCACGCGTAGGCATTAACAGACCATTCTTTGGGTAATTAACTATGTTATTTACGGATGTCGTTATTAATCAAAGAATATGCTTACTGGTTCAAAACTCGCCTCGATTGGCTTGTCAATCTGAGACTTTTTAGGGTTCCGCTGTATGATTCTATCTGCATTTGGATGCATTGTGTTCACGCATGAAACTTGTTTATACCGACACTAATACCGTATCGAAACAGTTAATGCTCAACAATGCGCGAGTCACACCGACGTACGCAACGGATTACGAAAATAATAAATAGCCGCCAGCTGGGGAAGCAATGGCCATTTTCGTGTGGCACACCATCCACGAGCATTCATCCGAGTCATTGTTTTCCCCATATGGCCGTCGCGCTGCGTCATCATCATCATCAACGTCGGCGGCGCAATTTATTTAAATTGCATCCGCGACTTGGGGCCTCAAGAATGAATAATTAGCCCGGAGTGCCCTCTTGGCTTTCAACGCGCGATGATTGATGTGCTGCTCATTGTTTATCGCGTCAAGGTGCGCGCCCGGCTGGTAATAGAGCGACAAAAGCTGTGATTTGTTCACCCGCCGGCGAAAGACTAATGGGTACCCATCGACTTACAAGTTTCCGCCCTTCGCATTCGCAATGCAGCAGCAGTTAATTCAATTGCGCACCCCCGGGGCCACTTGATTAAACTCGAACGCCGTCAGCATCTGCGCGCTGTGCTCCGCCTCGATATTTCTTCGATTTCTTTTAATAAAGTACACGCCTTCTGCAGGACGACAGGATGACAGGATTAATGAATCGCGACCACGCCTTAATTGCGAAACGGCGAAGGGTTTGTTTGGCTCCTTGAGCACGTCGCGATTTAAAATCACCGATTCAAATTGAAATAACTATTTCCGCCGCTCATAAATTATGCCGCGAGGCGAGAAGCGAGTTGCTACATTGCCGCCACCGCCACTGCTGCCGCCTTCAAGCACCCTAGACTTTGATAAATGACGCAGCATTCCATTAAAATAAGTGCCTCAATATATCCAGCGCTGATTTATTTGTTTATCTGGAAATTAACTTTCCTTTAAATTTTCTTCCACTTTTCCAAACATAAAAACAAAACCGTCCCAACCGCTCTCTGCGCTAGTAGCCGTCTGAATTAATATCTCCCATAAAATCCATAAATGAGCAATGAGGATTCTCGCAAGGGTGTTAATTAATGTATTAACGTGCAATGGTATTATAAGCATCTGCCCGCTGTCACTTTATCAATGTCGTGCGGAATGCAGGGGTCAGCAGAGGTTGCCCTCGGCTTCCGGTTACGGTAATTAGCTCGGCATGTAGCGCACGAATTACCTCCAACACGGCTCTACCACCGCAGTCAACGGGGGATGATTGAGTGACAGCAAACGTGTCCTCCGACGTGGTCAAAATCAGCAGGGAGCAATGATAATGTACTTGCTATCCAGCTGAACATCCCCGGAGATGTTTTATTGACAGTGACAGTTTAGATATTTTATTTAAAGGAATAAAAAAGTAAAAGAAAAGTCGTTTATACAAGTGATGTGTCTATCCTTGTTCGCTTTGTTTACGAGACATTACACGCTAGACAATCAATTTCGAAATCACATCCTTTAAACACAAATGTACTGCCATTTATTTTCTACAACGAACGTAGGGAGACCTCCATTCCCCTTCTGCAGTCTTGCAGACAAACATAAAAAAGATAAATGTGGCAATTCCGGGCGGTTACCGCCTCCCCCCACACAATCAATTATGAAATATGGGGATACATAAAAATATCCTAGTCCTTCTTAAATCTTCCAATATATTAGTTCCTCAACTTTCTTTCCTACCTCTATCTCCCACTCCTAGGCTGCTACGGCGAGTATGGGAAACGTGACTTTTGGTGCTCTCGCATCCAGTGGTAATTTAAATATACTGCAAATAGGGATTTAACCCTTAATAGACCTCGTCGACGTTTATCGCGCGCCGCTTTACAATTCCCGAAGAGACCTTAATCTGATCAGATATTCGCGTGCGCCTGGACTTTTACCACTTTTACCCCAGCCGGCGGAATTGCTTGTCCGAAACAAATTACAAACTTGCAATGTTAACGGTCGCATTATGTAAAGTGGAACAGAAACCAAAAAGGGAGCGCATTTGCGGAAGACTCAATTCCAATTGGATGTTTTACAGGATCGCCAAGAGAAATCAGCACTTGCAAAATGACCTTTAGAAGATTACGTTATGCAAAGGTAAGCAATTAAGTCATTATAATCATAGTTGTCAGAAGTAATGAATGCAAAAAGTGACAACTGCTGTTAATGTAGCATTAAATTAAAATATATAGCCTATGACTATTTCCAGCACTAATTATGTCCTGCACGCCTGTTACGAGTGCCCTGTCTGTATCAGGTGTTGATTCATCATTGGTTTATATTCCCACAGCAGCCATTCGCAGGGTGATTACCGAAATTTACGACTTTATTTGGCGGTGTCGACAAGATATTTAATTAGCGCCAGCTATGTAGGTGCGGACGGCGTGCGGTCTGGGGCGCGGCCTCCGGATGACATCGGCGTAATTAAGGCGACACACACAAGACTGTTTGGGCTGTTCGGGAGTCATGTTACAATCTGCTGCTGCTGGTTATCGCGATCACCCCGGCATTCTCCAACACCTACACAGATCACGCTCGCCCACTGCGTGCTATCTATTCATCACTACTCTCCATCGCTGGCTACAAACAGAGGGATGTTCTCGTGCTGCGAACGCGAGGAAAAAGTGAATTTATTGCTCCACCGAGGTCGAAATTGCCGGCATAAATCTTCCCACCGCTACCTTATTGTAACGACATCAAAGTCACCACTCAACTGTGGTGCACTCGATTTCCTGGGACCTATGTAACAGACCAATATGGAAAACATATAAAAATAGTCCCTTTGAATAAATTCCACATTCACAATGTTTCTATTTGATTAAAGGAGTGTACTCGTTGAATAACATGCAAATGCCCCACTAATGGAAGAGTTAAATGAGCCTGTCAGGTGCAATGTGTTCTGATTAAAAACCCGGCGTAAAATGCCTAACCAAGTGAAATGTGTTCCAATTTTCTGCAAGAGAAATGCACGCCATTGAAACGGGACATTTGTCTTCATCGTGTAAATCAGTGCAAACGGCAGTGGCTGCCTAGCTGGCCTTTCCTGCTTCCTACGATAGGATAGAAAGATCGGCTGACAGCCCGCCAAAGTGATGAGCCCCATACGTCTTGGGTCCACACCAAGCACCAAAGGGGGAGCAGCAACGTTGAGAAATAACTCTCGTATGCTCACAACTCACAAGTCACCGTACACCAAAAAAAGTAGATGGAATATGGTGTGCATCTTGTTCAGCTTACACCCAAGATGACATGTATATGTATGGCAGTAGACACATCTCATTTGCACGTCGGCATAATTCTTTAACACTTTCCGCGAGAGTGGCCGTAAATCTGCGTTTTGGGTGATTTATCACAACGAGATGAAGGATAAATGTAATGGATGAACCTCTGGTGCTAATCTGCATACTCTCGCGAGATGCTGACGTTAGCACTTTCAACTTAAAAGGAGAGAAGGAAGACCACAGTGTAGGACTTGGTCTGCTTGCTTTTCTTACCTGCCATCCACACGCACTCAATGCAGCAGGTTGACTAATGTCTCCTCGTGGCGCGACGATAACCGCAATAACGCCCCGGGAGCTGCTGAAGCCCCGGGGGAGATCTCCAACTTGGACCATTGACAAATCGTGCCACGTTACCCAGACAATGATAAACTGCGTGACAAGATCCGAGAATAAATGCCTGCAAAAATACAAGGACACGGCCCCTTATTCTAATGACGCCATTTATTCTCCTTTATGAGGCAGCCGCGACATCACAAAAGGTCCACTAAACAATAGTGTCAGCAACGTCTGCTTTGGATCTGATCTGCTACCACCAAGGGTAAGTCATAGACCTACAACATATAACGAATATATTTTTTTTATATGTAGGAGACAGTAGAGTGCCAAAATTATAATGGGTCATTGAGTCATGCTAGTGGACTAGTTGGAGAGCGTTTTTTCGATGGTCCTATGTTCATGGCATCCTATTCATTTCTATCATATAGGAGAGTTAATGTCAACTTTGAATAATTAACCTCTTTACTCGCTACTATCTGTTGACAGATATATGTTGTGATCGCCGCGAGAGATAATGACTACTTCATAATTCCTCCGAGTCTACGAAGCGTGGCAATCAAGGAGCCAGCAACTGCCATGCCCATGGCGGAGTGTCACTGATGTAATACCTAGACATTGATCAATACGCTTATAGCGCAACACGCAAATACGATAAATCTCTTTTATGGCTCTACCCAATTACAACGTCGACAGGTCGTCCTATTAAATAACAGAGTTTTGTTAATTGGGTTTGTAGCTACTAGTTGCTTTTAAGCAGGTTTTCAGAATATCCAGGATCTAATCCAATATCATCTCAGACAAGCTGTCGAAATGCATCTCCTACACGAGTGTAAATTGCCACGTCTGCCACACCAATGATCTTAATTATCCCGCTACGATCCGTCGACAGTCATTATGCTCGGTTTTATTAATACCACGTACGTCGGGCACCCGCACGTCCGCCATTACGCATGCAAATCGTCGCGCAAGCTGATAAAATGCAGATCCAATTTTTGCACAAGCCACCCTCGGCGCGACGTGTAAACCAGACAGCTAACTGGCAGGCTGACAGCTGACAGCTCCGACTCCAACTTGCGTGGAATATTAGCCTAGCATGGCCGAGTGTTGATTACATCATAATGTTCTTCAACATGTCCGGGAAACTAAACGCGTAATCCTTCGAAGCTGAGCTACCTACGTTACAAGCCATTTGCGTTATCCCATCTGACAGGCGCTGATCCAGGTCGGGCCGAGGAGGTGGAAAGAAGTTCTGGGGTGAGCGCAGAGTACAAACGTGTCAAATGCAATCAGCTGATGCAAATCGAAAGGAACACAAATTGAAATTGAATTTCTATATTTAGAGATTTTGGGGATTAATACCCTTCAAAAGGGGACCAGATTGGTGGAGAAAAGAACCTTTGCTTTGATGACCTCCTTGCAACCAGAGGGTTGTTGGTTCGTTCAGTCGGCACGTCAGATTCGTGTTAGGTGATGGATGGCACATTGTGGAATTAGATTTGTCCTAATCCTAGTAAACATCAAGCGTCTCCCTGTATTCCTTTATCTTTCTATTCTTTAAATGTTTCCTGGACTTGAGTGACGAGTGCATAAAACAAAACCCTGATGAATCCTTCACACATGTGTCGCGCTGCGTGGCCGGATTTGTTTGGTCGTTTTGTGCGCTTCTTAATTATACTGTCAAGTTGTCAGACACTTTACGGCGCGCATTCACGTCGCCGAATGCACGTCGAGATGACGCATATCCGCGCAGAAACCACGCATTGTGCGATGATGATGTGCAATGACGGGGCTGGCGTTGAAAGAGGCCGATATAATAAACGCGCATTGTGTGCTTCCTTTCCGCCGCTCCACACGGCGCACAATGGTCAATTACCTGTCGTGATATGGCAGACTATTCACTAGATGGCAAAGACGCCGCCACGGATGGAATGATGAATATTCACATGGACGTTCAACTAGATCACCGCTGATCAAGTAGAGGGTTCGTTATTACTAGGAAGAAAATTTAAAGGAAGTTTGCAGGTGGTTTCAGATTGTCCAAGGAAGTGATTTTGGTAGAATGAGAAAGACCAACTCTTAATCTATCAAGCAAATGTCAAATATTAATTTGTAAGTAAACAAATTACTCCAGAAGCAATTTCTCAACCAGAGGACTTACAAATGTTTAAACTATTCTTAAACCAAGTAAACCCTCTACTTGCTCTGAACAAATTTGGGCTAATTGATTGCAACATTGGAAGGTTGAATGAAATTTACCTCCAGGCTTGTAGTGCTTCCAACTCAGTAGGGTTTTGCAGCTGATGTTGTCGGTGACGAAGAAGAATCACCATCTTGAAGCCGTCTCTTTCATTCGTCGGTTACGAGCAATTGCAGCGCGTTCTTCGCGTCAAAAGCGCGCGACGGAGACGCGTATAAATTGCTCGTCGCCGGTATTTTCACAAGGCGCATTTATAAATAAAACTATGTGCTGAGCGACGGGCTATTAGCATGCCTTTGGCTGGAGCCGCCGTGCATTTTACGCGCTTGTGAAAACACATTTATTTTATAAAGCAGCGGTGATAAATCTCATTAAGCAATGCGATACATTAAAACGCACACAAAAAAAGCAACAAATATGCGCAACATGAAGTATTTTACTCGTGGGCTTGAGATTAATGAGAACTGGGTTAATTTCCAGATACAAGAGAAGCTGGTTAAATTGTTTAAACATTTGGGGATCAGATTAAAGTTAATCAGGTGGTATCCAGGTTGGAAGACACTAGTGTCATGAATTATGCACAGCTAGATGATTAATAATAATTTATACAATTATTATCAAGAAGATAAATGCGTAATTCTCATTCACCAAGGATATTACATCCATCTCTCATCTTTCCAGTGAATGACATTGTAGAAGTGATAAATATCTGAAACGGATCTCCGTTACCGAATCGCAATTAATTAGTATTCCACGCTGCGCATCTCTCACTATTAATTTTAATCAAGAGATTAATTATGCTTGAAGAAGTAGCAATTTGTAATGTGCAGCTGTTTGCAACGCTCTGCAGCTCTTTGTCGGTGGGTTTTTATTGTGATGGGCTGGGAGATCAAAGAGATTATATTCCAGTCTGCAGATCAAGGTCATTTCAACCCCGAGACATCCTTTGAGTTGACTTTGAGCTGTATTTGGAGTGGTTATGATTACAATCTTCACCACACATGGCTAAACAGGGTAAACAATTTGCTTGCAATCGTGGTAACGTGGGTAAGACCACTTAATGTGCATGGAACCGGAAGGAGAGGATTTATATTACAATCAACCCCTCATCAAATTGCAATATTTTGGCAATTGTCATGTAAATTATTTTTAGACGAGAATTAGCGGATTTCGGATGAGATTGAGAGGTGTGAGTTGGTAGAAGCGCTTTACAAAAGACTAGATTGTTGGATGCGTGTAATATCCTTTTTGGGGTACTTCCTAATTCTTATAAAAAATTGGGAATTAAAATAAGTGAAAAGGTGACATCCGCAATATTGAATACAGTTTTAAGTTTATAGATATGGCAGTTTGTTTAGAACTCATTGACAATTTAATAAAACCTGATCCCGATACAAGAGGAGGCCAAAGTACTTAAAAACATGTCCATTTTGAAGGTAATTTCAAGGCATTTTCCAATTGCTTAAATAATTCCTTGTTATAATAAACATAAGTCAATTACTTACTCTAGAAAATACAACCAAGAAATTGCTTCTGGCATTATTATTTTCTTAGTAATATTCGATTAGATTTATCGTGTTTCCCTAAAAACATTATTCCAAATATGAATAAAAATTACCCTTTTAAAGTTGTTACCATTGTTATTGCACTATTATCACCCCAAAGGAGAAAGGTATTAATTAAAGCATAACCATAGCAAATGTGCAACTACCTGCCATGCTTGTAATTAGGAAATTTAATTAGAATTGAATTAATGAAAATCCAATCCGCTGCGTAACATCAGCACCAAAATGTAACAACAAAATGAAAAGTTATTACTTTTGCTCCGCTGCGTTTGCATAATGCGAGTATTTGCATCACATTTGTA
>JAODGC010000008.1:2147016-2288417 GCA_027574925.1 Ecitoglossa quadriceps
ACATTTGTACCACTGCATTACGCAATTACGCCAACTAATATATCATTAACCAATATACCACTATTTTTGTTAATTATAACAAGTTGCCATGACCGATTCGATAAATTCATACTTTGTTAGATCTTGTTTCTTATTTTCTATCTATTCAATCATTCCAAGTGAGGGTAATTTGTGTATAACTATAATTAACTCCACTTAAATCATTTATACGTAGTGATTGCCCCTATGCGTCAAATCTATGTCAATATTTAGTATTATCGTTTGACGAAATCACGGAAAATTTTACAAGGAGTGTAGTAGAATTAGATCACTAAAAATAAAGAGAACTTTCTTAACCCCTTCAGAACACCATTATTTTTGCAATTGTTGACAAGAAATATATTCCCGTTTTAGAGATCTTATATAAAATGCACTGATTTCAAATCAGTTTTATATTATTTTCTAAAGTTACTATTTGCTGAGAAAATACGAAAATGCAAATTCAAAAACTGCTCTGAAATCTTGAACAAACTTACAGCCATGTATGAAAATATCAAGAATTATTTCATACTCAGTAAACAAATTCAATTACAAAACAATATGAGTATTAAATATTTTACACCAGAAATCAACAATGCCATCAAAATGAATATTTTATTCGGTCATTTGATCAGTATTAGCATAAAATAGGCGACACATCAAACATTTTATTGCTTGCTACGCAGCAGGGTGTTAAATAAAACACTTGGCACACTCAATCATGATACATAAATAAATTATTTCGCCATAAGTTGTATTAATTAGCGCCGTTTGCATCGATTCGCGTTTTATAATTATCTTCATTTGCATACGCGCAGATAGGTGGATATTGGACTAATGGAATCGAATAATTAGCCAACGCGGAATATGCGCGCGTTTAAACAAATGTCGGAAAAAATTAATGGCAATTGGATGTTAACATTTCATTCGTGGTCGAGCGGCGACCGTAAAATTTTAATTAATTATACCGTGTTGGTGCAAACATCGACACAACAACTCAATAAAACCGTTTGCAACCAGCTGACAAGATGTATGTAATTATTGTGTTTGCAGAGACATTAACAAGTTGAGCATTTCTCATAGAATGCTCAAAATTAGTCTTAATACAATTTGGATGCTTAAAAAATTAATTTATTTCAAATGCAATTAGCAACTTTTTTGATTATCAATTCATATTGTTTTGTTCAGATCTGGTGTCTTGTGATCTCTACACGATTATACTTAGTGAAAAGCACAGTTGTAATGTTTTTAATGAAGCTATGTTTGATTGAGCGTTGATCACGCCCAAATCAAGATAGCATGTCAATTCAGGTTTGGTCAAAGGCACTCATAGAAGTCATCAAACGAGCCGCTAAGTAGTATAGTAACGATACCATGCTCAACTTCAGAGATATAAAGCAATCTAATAAAACTTACCTCTCTGTCTACATGTCTAGTGTATCTACATCTAGCAGTCAGCAGTTAACATATAAAGAATTAATTACATGCTGCACGAAGATGAATTGCTTTGTGGTTGCTATCTGCATTTATATCCTTATATTACGTAGCGAAGATATCATTAATTGCGCATTCATTTTTTACCGCCTCAAATGAATATTAGCGCATTAGACTGTTGGTTTGTTGGCTTATTATGCAGCCGGGAGTCGTAAAGTCGTTATGTGCTTCCTGCGGCCAACATACAACAAATTACCATTCGCAATCGTGTGCGCAGGTTTCGACAGATTTATTAATAAATGCCTGCCATTCATACGGTCGTAAGTGCTTTCAGCAAATCTGTCCCGACGCAAGGCGACTTGCGTCGCGCATTGTAAACAGATGCCTGTGGAGTGCAGGATTTACATATTTACGAGACAGCGACAAAACTCAATTTAAATGTTGGGATAAATAACTCATGTTATGGTGCACATAAAAATCACTGTGTGAATACCTCACTTGGAAAATAAACAAAGCGGTGTTCTTTTTTTGCAACTCAAATTGCATTTCGAATGCGAACATTAAATCACTCCCAAGCTGGCAAAAATACATTTTCCTCGGTACTTATCCATGTGTAATTGATTGTTTTAAGAGCTTCTTAAATATATTATTTATAATTATATACATGAGCGTCGTATGCGCGCGCGTGAAAACTCTGCCTCGGCAGCGGATTTAATTTCATGGTGCATTTGTTACATGAATTTATAACTCCATAAAACGTCTGTTTATACGAGTATTAATGCGCGCATACCGTTGCAGGCAGGCTGCACGAAACACTCGTTAAAAATGCCTCAATGCGCCGACCAGCTATCTGCAATCTGAGCGCTTTTAATTATGACTCACTTGCGCGGCGGAATAAAAATGTAATTGTATTATTATTCATGGAAAGGAGGCCATGCAGTCTTACTCAAGTCTACAATGATTTATTCATTCCGTACTGCTTACAACAAGCGAACCAACAGCTGAAGAGGTGAGAGAGAAGAGTTTAAGCCAGGGAAGCACAGGAATTTGAATTGGAAGGGACATCTGGTGGCAACGGACTGATTTGAAGTCAGAATGGTGGGGGCATCAGTTGTGGAAAGCTGAACTCAGAGGACGTAGTGAAAATATTTTCAAAGTAACTTCTACAAATAAGCATTTAAAGGCTGGAAACTAATTGATCTTTGTTGATTAATTTATCAATTACATGTTAATGAAACTTTAACACCAATACTTACTAATTACAACCAAAAATAATTTGGAAGCTTGAAGTTGGTGGCTAACGGCCTCTAAGCGAGTAAGATTAGACTATGTATATCCTTACCACCAAAAGATAGTGAACTTTTCGGAAAGGTAAGGGTCACGAGAAAAAGATTTCCACTAGGAATTTTCACGGAAACAATGGTTTGTTCGTCAAGATGGAAACCCAAGCCCAAGAACCCTACAAGCACTATTATAATAGCATTACTTTGTGAAAATTTCACACATTAGATTGAATGCCAAATTGATTTAATCCATGTCTTGCTCAAGTGTAATGATTAAATAGATAAGACTGGTCAAATGTAACATGCTAATTATGCAGCTGTGTCCACTTGAGATAAACCACAAATAAATTAAACAATTTATTATAACATCGGTACACTTAGGTTTGGCACTTGTCGCAAACTACTTCAAGTTGCCCATATAAACGTAATAACTAGAAATGAAGAAGAAATCTAGGTCTATTGTCGACTCAATGTGTGTCAGGTGGTCTGAAAAGTACACTGATCAATTTGATCTAATTTGGAGCAAAATTCCCGACTTCCTGTGCAAAGTTATTGTTACTATCTCTATTTGTTTACTGGGCTTATCAATTAACGGTAAGTTGTCTTGTCCCCATTTTTATTTCTTATACAAACCATTTTCTTTCCAAATTGACAAATTGTATGTCGTAAAATAACATATTTCATTCCGTAGGCAACTGGCTGAATATTTCCGTGCATATTGCAAAACAATTGGGTTACTTAGACCAGAAAGCAATTCTCCAGCAATGGTCCGACTTGCTCTTGCAGCGCTTTGAGAACCTGTGGGGTTTTTGGCTGGGCTGCGTCATTGTTTCCTACGCTATCTATTTCCTGATGGGAGGCTTCTTACATGTGAGTTGCAATACTCAATGACTGCGTTTTCTTACAAACTGAACAAATATGGAAATGGGAAGTGACAGGTTGAAAGTGGGGTTGATATCCAAATAAAAACAAATGGCTCGAATCTTCTGAAATAAAAAATACAGGGTGGTGGAGTAGTAAACTGTAGTGGCATAGGTGTTATAGGTGTAAATTGCCTTTTACGATGGTCACATAAACATTTGTTTGTCGCCCGTCAGCAACGAAACAAATAAAATTTTAACACCGTATTCTATGCATGGATAATCGGTCATTTTATTGCATATTTTACAATTCTAGTGGTACTTCTACGTGCGACAAAGAGATCGTCCGGAGGAATGGAAGTGCCAGCCTAACAAATGGCTGGATCCTGGATTGGAACTGAATGAGATTGTATTTGGGAGCTGCACTTTGATGGTGAACTGTTCTGCCTCAGCATTGGTCAGTTGCTATATCAGCAATGGAGGATACAATATGGTTTACTACAACTTCTCGGACTATCCATGGTGGTGGAATATGATGCAGATTCCTGTTTTGTTTATCCTGCAGGTAGACTAGCTTAGAGTTAATTTGCACATTGTCTTTGTGTTGATATTTTGATGCAATGATTTCTTTGCTCTGTCATCACCCTGGTTGGAGTAATCACTTCCATATTGTGTGCTAATTAATTTAATGTGTACACAGCATGGGCTCAATGCCGGCGCGGCGTCGCTGTATTAAGTGTCTATTTTGTTAATAGGATTACATCACGTATCTCATTCACCGACTGTACCACACGCCGTTCCTCTACAAACACTTCCACAAGCTGCACCACAAGTACAAACAACCCACGGCGTTCTCAGTTACCGCTATCCATCCGGTGGAAAGTCTCCATATACAATCGACGTTTATCTTACCGTTATTTGTTCTTCCTGTACATTGGTGTGAGTACAAATTTTTAAGTTAGAAACATTTTTATTAAGAGGCCCTTTTGTTTTAGTTCTTTACTATGTGATGCAACTCTACATCTATTACCATGGGATCATAGACCATTCGGGTATCAATTTTAAAGCCCACTGGTGGCAACCATGGCAACCCGATGCCATTTTCCATGATAATCATCATCAGTATTTTCATGTTAACTTTGGGTTTAACTGCTTTATATGGGATAAGGTATCTATTATGAATCTCTTCTTTAAAGTAGGAAGTACTATCAATCGAGTGACTAATCGCAGGAAGACTTAAAATGTACTCAATGCATTTTTCACAGCTGCACGGCACTTACCGTCGCAAAGATCGGGTTTACTCAGAGGATATCTACTACGGGCGTGGAAAGGCAATCAGTGAGGTGAGCCAAGACCAACTGGACGCCGATATTCAAGAGAGATTGTCTGAGAATCCACTGGCGTATCGTAGCAATAAATTGGACTTCCAATTGAGCAACAAAGATTTGAAAATAATCATCAACCAAAAGTTGTCTTAAAGCCATCTCTTATAACCATTAAACCAAGGTCATAGGCTCATGTTTCTTTTATTTCCTTTCCCGTGACAGTAAGCCATTCTGTTCGTTTTGTTCATTGCTACTTCTTACTGGTCCTTGTTGGATTCCGCATGACTTGCCCCTGTGACATCTTCACGATGTCTACCAGCCTCGATGGAATCGATAGTTTGATACATTCGGAGTTTTAGTGTCAGGTTTTATGATCCATAAAGTGGGAGCTGTCTCTCGTAGCATTTTATACGGTTTTATCTAGTCCGTCGGGTCAGTTATCCGGCTGCAGAACTGCAGCTGGCAGGTCGGAAAAATGTAGCATGCACAATTTGCCGCATTAGTTCTTTACGGCTGTTTTATAACAATGCGCGTGCATGAGTATCCTAATTAAATTATATGGATATGGAAGTATTATATTTTTAATTGGTGTAATCTCGATAGTAACAATATTTCAACATTTTGCACAAAATTAGCTCAAATTTGCTTCACGGCGAATTTGTTCTACTAGAAGTTAATTTAAGGAAGAGAAGGCGGGTTTTGATAATGAACATTTTGGCGGCTTGCTAATTAGCCAAGGAGTGTTCCACGGGGGTGGCATTGTCGCTGCATGTAAACACCTTCATTAAGCCAAAGGAACCATGCACGCCTCCTGAAAACGCTTTGTTATTTGCTGCCTTCTAAAAGGTCATGACACCCTTAACCAACAAAAATTGACATGTAACACAAAGGAATCAATAGTTGACTCACGCAAACCAATTTGGGTTGAGATGGGGATCAATCTAAGTTGTTTTGGGTGCGTGATTGGGCAATCTGATCGCTGTCACGACATTTCCTCTCTTCCTTAAAATATAGAATGCATTGATTTCTTTGTGTCTGAAATGACATTCCGGGATTACTGCTACTGTGGTTACAGCAACAGCATCATTAGATTGTTAGAAGTGCACGCTCATGATGACTATTCCGAGGGTGACGCTGATGGAAAGCGGTGGAGAAGCGCGTGTTGGATGCACGTTGAGATCGCGTGATAAGCGTTTCGAGTCGTTTCGGTGCTTGTTCATCGCGTGATTTGGTTTATATTTCCTCGGGAAGAATTAGATTGGAAATTCATCCAAGAGTTCAACTCAGAGTTGGACTTGACGAAAATTATAGTGATTCCAGCAGGATGATTTCTGGTGGTTGATGCTTAAAATTGATGTAATACCCATTAGGTTTTCATTCTCCTCCTTATCCTGGTTGCAAATTTAAATGCAAAGTTCCACTGTAAGTAATCACGTCGCAGTGCGTCTGCACCCGCGTACAAATCTGCTAATTACTGAAACGAACATTTTACTTCACGCCTGCTGCTGCCGCCTCCTTATGACTTCTTCATCAGCAGTGCTTCCAGTGCTGCGAATGGAGTAATCATCATCATCACGCTCGCACTTCATCAAACAATTTTATCATTTCATATCGCATAAAATGTTTTTTCGATTCTAAGAAAAAACTTCATTCCCTTGTATTGCAGCTAGTAAATGTGAATGTTGAATTGCGTAGATGTCTGTTTAGCCGTTGAGTTGATTTACATTATTTACGTAGTGCAATTCCACAATTCAGCATCGATTGAGTTAAATTACATTATGTTGCATGTGCGACCCCAGTGCCTGGTTTGCCTCGAATCGAGATGTTGCAAGCGAACAAAGGTCGTTTAGTTCGAGGAGGCTTTTGTGTGAATGTGAAACTACTCCTAGTTTGCTAGTAGAAAGATACGAATGGAAATACTGATAGTTGATAGAAAAATTAGTGGAGAGGAAATCATTTATGTTTTTAGAAATACAAACTTCTTAAAAAAAGCATTTGGGAAAATCTAAGAAATGCTTTTTGCCACAGAGGAAAAAAGTAATTATTGGATAGTAAGTAATAAAGTAAAAAAACCACACCTTTGACATTTTGCAATATCTTTACTTTGTGTTTACAATTATCTAACTTGAATATCTACTCACATCTGTAATAAATTCCTTAATTTTCTTGTTTTCTGTCGCAAAAATTATCCCCATCTTTAAATACCTCATTTTCCTCTAAAAACTAATGAAATATATTACTGTCTTTTGAGCATAATCTAATTGGTTTGCCATTAATATCTCTTTTGAATAAAATTTTTGTGTCTGTTTTTATAATAGCTTTAAAAATCAAATATTAAGTTTGCGCTCAGGTCCACTTGACTAACGACCAAAGTGTCTATCGGCCGACAATAAATCCATGGAGATTTAAACTAGTAGGTTTTGTTTTTTGGTCACTTCTTTCTTGAAATTTTTTCCATGCTATATCATCCCTCAAGAGGATCCTTGTGTTTCAGCTGTGACTGAATGAAACATCTTCCGGAAAGTGTGACCGTGATTGATACCAATATGATTTATTGGTCGTTATGTTCTCATCGCCCAAAACGGAAATTACATT
Source organism: Ecitoglossa quadriceps (assembly GCA_027574925.1). NCBI lineage: Eukaryota > Metazoa > Arthropoda > Insecta > Coleoptera > Staphylinidae > Ecitoglossa > Ecitoglossa quadriceps. The sequence continues at coordinate 2,154,532 of JAODGC010000008.1, forward strand.
TATCTTTTCCCGATTATTTCCTCATCAGTGCCAATACAGAAGACTTTTTTACGATGGATTTACTAACATTTATTTAAAAGAAATCACATTTTAACTACGCTTTATTTCTTTGCAGTGTTTGCAGAGTAGAGTTTATCGCGGTTGGCAAACAATACGTCCACAATAGAGAGTATTAGCTTTGGTGGCAGTTACGGAGGACAATCAAAACAAGTGTGGCATCGATGCGCAATTCTCGAAATTCATCGCTCAACGATAATAAAAGAAGAGTTACTTTATGGTTTTCAATAATAGATTTTAAGAGCTATTAATAATTAATGGCATATCTAGGATAGTTAAAGTCATATCTAGTCAAACTCTACGTTGACAATATGCCTTGAGTTTCATATCCTTCCAGTGCAGCCGGGGAGGATCCTAAACTATTTTTAAGCATCTGTAACTAGCCTTAAAGTAGTTATGTTGCAGGGTATTGACATATTTGGAATTTTTAACTTGGCTTTACTTCATAATCGAGTTAGGGGTGCGATAAGATGATGCCAAAACTTGGGTTCAATCTTCAAGCTAGCAATTTTCTAACAGACTGATGTCAACTTTACACAACGTCGGCGTTGAAGCAAGTTATTTGTTGGAAACTTTGATGCTGCTTCCATAACCCACCATTTACTGGTTAATAGCAAGTATTATACATCATTTGTATTCTAGGATATGATGCAAAAAAGGAGAAATTGAAGGAGATAAAAGGATAAAACAAAAAAAAATACTTTTAGAAGTTAATATCTAGAATGTTAGTTAATTTTGGAGTAATTGGTGGTAGTTTAACGTCTACCAATTTGATGCACGATGTTCATTAATGCAGCGTATACATATTTTGCGAGTGCAAGCTCATGGCGAGTTTAATTGCATTCATGATGCAAAGCCACAACATAATCACAAACTAATTCATTAAATATCACTATAATGGGCAATTTATCTATAAGATATTTATAAAACTATCTATTTTAATTTCCAAGAATTTTAAGGTTTTCTGTGCTTGCCTGGGTAAGTTAAATAATAATCCTTTCTTCTTCCCCATATATAACCAATTTGAATCTAATTTATCCTTCTCCTAAGCCCAATATGTATCCTTGTATTGTGCGCAACACACAATTTGCATATAAATCAACAACCTTTTGATATATCGGCTTCAATCAGTTACCTACAACCCAGATTCGAGTTCTAATTATACTCGCAAATCTTCAATTTATCTCAAGCGGTTGGCGAAACCTCCGTACAGGTTTACCATAGGTTTAGCAGCAAATAGTGTCACAGTTGCCTAATGCGCCTCCTCGGTGGCGGCGTTGTCGTGAATGAATATCAGAAGGGTGCGGTTGGTGTTGGACTGCTTCATCCATGCTGCCTATTGCCATCAAATCTTCTTGTGTCTTGTATGTCGATCCAGCTGTCGTAGTACAAACAAAAGGCCCTAATGTAAACGGTATTTGTTGCCGCCACCGCCCGATGCTGTGCAATTTCAATTCGGAGCGGTTCTGCTTGTCGACGCCGGCATGGGTTTATTGTGTGCAGTGAACTAGCACGCGGCGAAAAAGCATAAATTCGCTCGCGGGTTTAATTGGCTAATGCGTTTTGCACGCTGCGCAATTTAAATGAATTATTATTTTATTCCACGATGTTTAAATATTTACTCAACACTACCAGTGAACTACTAGTACCTGAAAATGATATTTAATCATACTCACCTATGTACCTCTTGCAAATATAAAAAATTATCAAACAATACGACGTATATGAAGAGAGGTAAAATTTGTACAGGCATAACATTTTTTTATTCATTACCTATACGAAAATTGGGCAAAACTAAATGTTTATAAGTCTATACACACATCAGTCTCTCATATAAACAATAGAAACCAAAATAACAACAAAAGTTCTCAACTTTTCTGTCTTTGAGTAGTCTTAAAGTGATTAAAGTTAGTTAACATGATATTTTACAAGCATCTCCTGCATACGTCTTAAAATCTCACTGTTTTAGGTCAACACAATGATATCATATTATTTACACCTTGTTTATACTAGGACATGTGTCTGGTAGTCATTTATATTACACACAAACATTTATCTCGTTAACGGTTTGACTGCTAAGATTGGAAACTCGGTGACATTTTGCTCTTCTTTGGGGTTTGAATAATAATTTAATCATGTATTAGGAAATAATTAATGATAAAATTAAATACTATTTTTGTTGTTTATAGAGCTGCATTGTTTTGGATTCAGCTGGTATAGAGATGAATTTGGCTGGTCTGACTTATGCTGCGCTGGAAATATATATATATTTACATTACAATAGCAGGACTAGCTTAGTTAGGATCATCATTGGAAGAGCTAGATGGAAGATTGAAGCTTGAGGCGCAGATTGTGAAGACGGAAATATGAATTCATCATCTGAAGCTGAGAGTTCATCACGGGTGGAGTCACTGGGGTTACTTCGAAGTCGTAGGTCTAAAAGCATAACAACACACAACTTTTAAACAAACCGAGATTTTTTAAGCGTTTCATGTCAACATGAAGGTACCTTACTGGCAAATATGTGTGATTAATTTGAAAAGTTTAAAATAATTGTTGTTGGAGATATTGTTGTATTTATGGTTACTGGTCACACTAGGTATGCGGAGGAAACAGAACAGTATTTATGGTTCCGTCTATCATCTCATAACATTTCAACAAGCTTTGTATTAATTTTTAATGTATATGTGTGACTAATTTAAAAATTTTAAAACACGACTTGTAGAAAATATTGAAGCATTTATGGTCATAGGGTATACGAGGTAGGGTAGATCAGAGCAACAGCATAGTTACATAACTATATAATATCTATATAATAGAAAAAATAACAAATTAAGTGTAATTTAAAGAGCATTGTATTTTAATATGTTTTTAAGTTTACCTCTTTCTTTGTTAGTGATTTCACCAATTTCATTGATGCTAGTGTCAATTGTAGGGTCTTTTTGGCGTCCTCGTTGCTTGTTGACAACATCTGAAACTATACCACTACATTTTACTGCTTTTCATACAACTTTAAACAATCTAAGGATATTTAGTGCTGGGTGTACTACCTTTATCAACGGTGGTCCTTATCGGAGCCGTCGTCGTAGTGCTGGTGGTAACTTTTTGCGTTGAAGGTGTAGGAATATCTATAAAATGTGATCAACTCAAACCAGTTACAAAAGAATAACTAATCTCTATCTCAATTCCTACTGGATTATTGGAGATTTTATGCTGACTCAAAGCTCACATCTATTTCACACGAGTTTACTTAGTCGTTGTTTGCAGGAGCACAAATCGCGAAGGCCTGATTTAATTAAGGTGCTTTACGTGAAGCGCACAATCGATGCGCGCACAAGTGAACAATACTCTACTGCAGGTGTATTTGATCTGCGGCAAATTATCTGTCTGGCAAGTAGAGCTTTCGACACCAATTTGTAAGCGCTCCTCATCGCCAAGCAAGGATCAGCTATCGACTCCGTGTGAGAAGCTCAATGCTTTTGCTACGCAGATAGTCCTTGCACGTAACGGTAAAAACATCACGCATTTCTTTATATGACAGATAAGATCACAAGCAGGTCCTTGTTGACATGCGAGGAGGTGGATTGCATCCGTTTTCTATGAATCGGCTTGTTATACGACAGCAGGTCGGATGCTGCGGTGGGCTTGTTATCGGTTTGAAAAGGTCTCAAAAGCGGATTGCTGCTTTTCCGCTTAAGGTGTGCATTTTGTGCCGGGGCAATTTTCAGGGAAATTACAGAATGGCGAAGAAGAGGAGAGGAGAAGAGGAGTAGGTAGGGAACGATGGGCAGGGTGTAAATGTTGGGAACAAGGTAAGAGATGATGAAGGGTAAGGTAAACGACGTTTTGCGCAATTGCGATGTTGCAAGTACTTACGGTAGAGTTTGATGGTGCCGTCCGTTTCGCCCAACGAGTTCTTTGACATACATTTGTAGGACCCATAGTCAGCTGCCACCACCGAGCGGATCGTCAACTTCATGTGCACCTTGTATACGTTGTCAACCAGAACTGGTTCATATTTTGCACCTGCGGACAAAAGACAATCCTTTAACAAGCCACAAAGCCAAAAACTCTCTAAAGAAAAGAGGTTTCTTAAAAACCCCTTCTTTTGAAAGTTTATTTTTCAAAGAAAACTTCTTCATGAAAGTAAACGAGCATAAAATGAAATAGCTCCAGATTTAATCGTACCAACTCCAAACCGCAAGAAAAAAGTTAAAAGTACTGCAAACGAATGATATTGAATTAATATATCATGAATATATGCGTCCGACTTATGCTGAGATAATAAATATGCTTTACGATTGGTTCTCTTGGCACTAAGGTTCCCTCGAAGAAAACTTTTATGAATTCTAAGAATACTTAAGAAAGAGGTGATAAACTAATGTCTTCTGCATCAAAAATAAATTAGGAATCTTTGGACAGAGCCAATTGTAAAATTGTAAATTGTAATACTCTATAATCCGGCCATGTCCAAGTTGGTATATTTATTGTAGCCCCATGTGTTGTTACTTTGGAGGCTAAATCATCCCCAAAAGGCTTAAGCAAAAGTAATTTATATCAGGTGAATTCAGCAGATTCAACTAGTAAACATACACATTCAGATAAAATGAATTTATTTATTCCAGTCTCAACTCCAGAAGGCGATTGAGCTGTGAATTGTTCATTACACGTCCGTCACGCTTCGAGCATGTCGCGAAGGTGTAGAATCTATTGAAATATTCATGCCGGCACATTCCGAATATTACCCCAACATTTCATCCTGTGTCGACCTGCGAGCGACCTGATCATTATTGCCCGTATCCCAGGGCGACTGCTATTTTATAGTTTCATTTTCTTTTCGAGGCGCTTTCCACGACAATGATGTCTCATCAATGCGGCTATGCGCCTTCGTTGATGACAATAATGTCACTTCGATTTATCAAAAATTGCGATGAAAAAAATGTCTGCTACGTGCACAATTTACATTCAACTGATTTGCGTTTTTATTGTTTTAAAAATCGGCAATGTTTAGGTTTCACGGTTTTCAGGTAGGTAAAGGACTTTAATAAATTAGAGGATTCGAGGGACATTTCTTTGGACCACAATCACAATGAGGGTGTAAGCACAATGCCATCTATCTAATCTGTAATCTCAATGTAAATACGACATACGTAATCCTACTGTAGTCCAAAATGGAACAAAATATTCTTAACTCACGCCTAGCCTTGAGGACGAAGATAGGAAATAGTCCTTATTTTATAAAAGTATGTTATTAATGGTAATAACCTCAATTCATCGACATTTATTACCCTTTAATCCACTAAGTATGGCACGCAAAAGAAGTAGGTGCAAGTGGGGGCAGTTTGGAGAGCAATTTCGTTAAAACAAAAATTGGCTCGCACCTTGAGAAATGATATTGCCCGCATCCTTCGTCCAGTAATTGATCGATTTGGGAAAGGCCTCCGAATGGCACTCAAGGGTGATTTGTTGACCTTCCATTGCCCCAACAAGTTGATTCTGTATCCAGATCATTGGTGGAACTAAACAAATTTAAAAAAAAACAAATATCAAATATCAATTCAGAACATCGTTATCATGTTAATGGAATAACATCTAGCAATTCTATAATAACATTTCTATCATAATAGAAAATACTACGTGCTTCATGATATACTTACAATGTACTATAACCATAATACGTTTACTGACGGAAGGCGGTACTCCATTGGACGCGATGCATAAATATGGCCCCATGTGCAATCGATTCACCTTGCTGATGTTGAACACGCTGCCGTCGAAGGACGCCACTGCAAACAATAATTAACTTGACTGCTAATGAACTGTTAACATCGATAACAAATTAAATTGTAAGTTGGGATGCCTACGCCCAGAGTATAAGTTGGGATATTATTGCAACTGCTACAGCGAATGCAAACATGGGAGCGTAGTAAGTTTGCTCATTGTAGCCCGGCGCTTCCAAGACCGCTGGCGTTTGCGGCAGTAGGTGTCACCCGGAATTAATGACATCTTTTACCAGGGGTGTAATTAAGAGCAATGGGACCCCAATGAAAATCACTCAAAATTACAATAAATCACCTTTCTGACACGGAGAAGATGATTATGCGAAATTATTTAAAGTGCCATTGGTCATTGCAATAAAATGTGGATTTAATTATGACAAAAAGTCTAATTTACGACTTAGACACAACTAACAAGTGTAATTAATAGATAATTGTGGAATATCTGATGGTATCATCTATTCTGAGAGTAATTCTGCAAATAGCAAAAAATTTCCACATTGTCATCGGGGTCTAATTGCTTCGAACGCTTAGCACACGCTTTCCCAAAGGAACAATACTGCTAACACGCAACCCTTATGCTTTAATACCCTCACTGGTAGGAGTAAAAACTCACGCACGCATGTACCAAGTGCTAAAATATTATCTTGTTATCGCCATCACTCCAGCAACCATAAATTAGGATAATAAATCACTAGATTGCATTCGGATTTTAATTGGTGCGCAAAAACGTAAATTAAACTGTGAAAAATACAATGGTGATATGCGGTGGCATAATGGGATAATTAAAATGTAGTTTTTATATTTGGAGAAAATAAAAACAATATTAATGGGTCCAAAATTTCAAACGATTTTACTCTAATCAACTTAAAACTACGTTTAAAGTGCAGTTAATCTAAACTTCCATTGATTGTAAACTCAGCGTATTGTTTTGTAATTCCATGTTTTTATTGCTTTTCATATTCCTACATATATTCACAAACTAACTGTTTATTAAGTTCTCCTAAAATAACAAAGTTGAATAAATTTTTATTCTCGTCATTTTTGCATATGAATTAATACTTTTTAATCCTTTTATTCCAGGTTTTCAGGCAGTATGTATTTAACCAGTTTGTTTGTATCAAATTAATTACGTTCAGGCATTCTTCCGCATCAAAAAAAATGCGGTTAAAGTTTTACGCCAATGCATGCGCCTTTCAATTATCGAAGAAGCAACCAACCAACGAAACAAAACAAGCAGATGTGCCCATTGTGCAGCAAAAAAGAAAGAGATTATAATTTTGAGTTAATCAAATCCAATTTACGCTTTTCTTTGCGGCAGCATCAGGCGGAACATTAGCGTATTCATTCATGATCCTAGAGGGCGGTGGAAAGCGTTCGACAATTTCTGTTTTTGAGCTGTGCAACTATATGAAGTGGAATAATTAATAACATTAGCAGAATGCTGCAGTGAGTTAATTGTTTTTATTCTGCCAACGTGAAATATTCCTCTATGTTTTAAATTATTTTTTAAATTATTTTAAATTGCTTTCTTTTGGAGCTTTTTCTCCCTCGGAATCGACGTAGCATTGTAATCTGAATAAATCAAGCTGCGCGTTGGGATTTTAATCGTTTTAATACAAAACATCAATTACTGCTTCAAATGGGATCACAAAACGAAACAACCGAAAGTCACGAGATTGTAATTTCAAGAAAATAAGCCGTTCGAATTGGATCGTTGGTATCAATTGCTTTATCGAGTTGTTTATAGAGTTGTTTGTTGTAATCCTATTTTAAGATCATTTATTTATGAGTCATTTAAATACGAAAATTACCCGCTGCGCTATCTGCCCGTCTATAAGTGCTTCATTAACCAGGCCGAGGGTGTTGCAAGTGGGTAAGTTATAGCGGCCAAGATTATCGGCAATCTTAATGAATACGCTAGGTATTGTTGGATTGTAATACAAAGGTGGAAAGCGTGGTTACTATGTCTGCAAGAAGTTAATGTTGTTGAGGTAAGCGCGTGGTGGAAGCGCCGGTGCCAACCGGAACTCTTTACTTGCCTCTCACAAATCGCACTAAATCATCGAAGAAAAGCGGCGGCGTGCAACAACAAAACGTCCCGCAGCCCCTTATTTATCTGCTTGCAGTCGGCGGTAGCGGCGGCGGGTGGCATTTGCGGCCGCGGGCACAGCACATTCGCACATTGGGCATCCGACAGCTTGCTGCTGGAACTCGGAAAGCAGGCGTAAGCCTGCCGATATTACGTGCGCTGTCGAGCGTGGGAAGCTTTTTTCTCTAACAAACAAAATGCACTAGGGGGGCAGCGACGTGCTGCCAGGCAAATAACGGTTTTGAATAAAGACCAATCTGGGACTTGTTCGCAAACAAAACCGAATAATAACGCACAAAAAATGCCAATAAAATCACTGCCGTAGTTTCATTTAAAAAGTGTATTACATATTGCGTGCATTCCTTTATTATGCTTTAAATATTTGTAATCAAAACATACTTTAATTGTGCATTATTAGTTTCAACCAGAAAATACCAGGCTAATTGATAACAAATTGTCATTTCTAACACACCTCCGCGATGGACATTGGGACAGTGGGATGATAAACAAAACCAAGCGAGCTGTGTAGATTTATCGATGTCATCCGCATTTCATTTGACAATGAATGGAAAATTATTTATTAGCTCCGGCGTGCAAACATACGTTTCGTGTTGCTGCCGCCACCGTAAACAACAGCAAATAATAAATAATCAGCTGTTTATGTTCTGGCTCTTTGCACTGCTCAGCAATTTTAAAATTTGTTATTAATGTTTCTAGGAAGTAACAACATATCATCCTTACAAACATTTTTTTGGAAACTGGAAATTGGAATGACTAAGAAAATGTTATCTAATCTCTTTCTAAATGTGCATGAAATTTTTACCCTTTCAACTTACAAAAAAGGAACTAATATAGAAAATTGTGTGTGATATGCAAAAATCTATTTTTCCCGTTTCCGTTTTTCAATTCGGGATCATTGATACATTAAAGTCGGGTAACACACGTTCGAATTTTCCGACTGTAAGGCTAACCAATTGGCTAAGAGCCCCTAAAGGGTTTTCATCCTTTTGAAGTTTTTTACGCATTTTCACTACGTACAGATGTACTATTTAAGCCTTGGTTATTTCTTTATATGTATTCTGCATTTTATATTTTATTAACTAGATATATGTTTAGTCTTTAGAGTAGAGATAAATTAACAACTTGAGAATGCTGAAATCCCCACTAATTATATTTGCATATTCAACTGTATTTGTGTGTTATGTGCATGTTAGCAAATGCATTAGCCTTCAGCAGCAACTGCGAATAAAGCCATGAAAAACGTCAAATTTAATTTGGAAAAATTAGTGTTGCCACTCGCCGAGAGTTGGCTTTGATAAAATTAGAACGTTTTCTAACGGTGGGGTGAAATGCCTTAATGCAAACGCCCTTGGTCTGCATTAGCTCCGGCTCCAGGAATGATGGCTGCATTAAAAATAATCGAATTTGCGTTTGCGCAGCAAATTGCCGTTAAGCTCGGCGTAGAATACGTGCGTTCCGGATTCGAATTATTTAAAATGCGGCTGAAGACATGCGCGTTCTTTACCTTATTTTGTGTGGTTGATGGTGGTGGTAAACACACCAAATGTTAATGCATTGTAATTATTCTAGCTAATTGGGGGCGCGGACGCAAAAAGCCTGTTTGGGCAGGTCAGCACCGGAAGCGTAATGATTTCGTCGTCGCGCTCAGGCATCGAAAAAGAAACAATCCACTTTTCCATTCTAAATGCAAATGAAAAAGAGATAAGCGTACATTCTAGGAAACACGGAATTCCAGTGGTTCAAATGTGACTCTAAAAAGTATGTGAAATTAAAATTCATCTTTCTTATACTTTGCAGATCGGGAGATAGATAGCTATAAGAATAGGGCAGGAATGAAGCAGCAAAGAATGGGAGTCAGTGATTTTTTGAAGCAATTCCGGTGAAATGTACAGAGGTAATTGGTATAATTCGGAAGCATAAATAAGAGAGGACAAATTGTGGAATTTTAATGCAGAAGAATAATTTGGGTAACATAAGAGGATACATTCAAAAAGTGCAGGAAAAAGATTTTTGTTTCTAGAGATGCAGAAATAAAGTAGTATTGCATTATATTTTTTGGATTTTAATACCAATATTTACTCAGATATTCGCACATTTGGATTTCTCCCATTAAAATATTGCAGAATTCTTATAGTATTGTTCCTAATTTTTTCTTTGTTTCCCTTGTTGTATCTGCTTTGCAGTTTCAGAAATGTCTGTATTACCTTCTGCGTGCGTGACAAGTTTGGAAACTTGCTCAACCAACCGCTAAAACCTTGCCTCCGCCACAAACGTCAGAGAGTTGAATACCTTTGGCACACACCTGGTGTTATCACAATTCCAACTGTTCCAGATAATCCGACGCCACCGCCTGCGGAACAATAGCGCGCAAACATCAAAAATGCTCACTTCCGACAGATACCACGCGCGTGATTTTCAATGGCAGCCAACGACTCCCCCGACGGCACCGCCTCCGTTTTTGATGCACATTTGGTAGCTTGCCGACGCATCATTGTCGCATATACATGTAAATAGCATTAACATAACAATGGTGGTGGCTTTCCGACGAGTCTTGAATCATCGCACGCCCGGTACCTGGCCAGGCCGGGAGTAGGATGCACGCCACCGTCACACGCGGCGGGATAACAAAAGGCTCGTTTAATCTGCATATCGGATTTGACTGTTAGTACACGCGTTATAGATACGCAAACAAAACGTTGCCGCCTCCACTACCTACAACACACGTGACATGTTATTATAGCATTTCTGGCGAGATACACAAATTTGGTGTGTAATGTAGGTGAAGTGTTTAGTTGCTTCAAGGTTGGTATAGTTGTGGAATAGACACACACGAACTGGGCCAAAATGACCCACGGTTAATAAAAGTTAATTTATTTAGATTTTAAGAGTTTTAATCTTATGGGACTTTGTTAACGTAACAGAAACTTAAGTATTGTTAGCAGCGATGACGTTTTAACGAACGCTGCGGAGTTATTGTGCGATCGTGAATACGCTGCCTCCACCGTCGCCACTGCAGCGTGCCGCCGCTCCTCGGCGTGCGCTTTAACGGCATAATCCGTGTGTGCCATACAAAATCTAGCCCGGAAAGTTTAGGCATATAATCCATTACATGCTATAAATTTGCGCTCATTAATGTTGCACGGCGTAATCTTGAGAAACGAAAACCAATTTTCATTATGCACCGTCATAATGAAATGAAACCTTTAATAATGTTTCTGTGATAATATTTGATCTTCTTGACAAACTTAATAAGTACTTGCTTTTATATAGATATAGCAAATACCAACCCTCTTGTGTTGAACCCAGTTGAATCGGTTCTCCTCCTTCTCTTCTCCATGCTATAGACGGTTCTGGTGAACCAGCGGCTGCACACCTCAAACTAACATTGGATCCTTCCCTTACGACCATGTCAGTGCTTGTTGGATAGTCTAAGATGTCAGGTGGAACTGAAACAAAATATTTCAAGTATAAGACGTTTTTATTTCTGGGTTATTTTCAAGGTTTGTGGGTTAATAAAAAGATCTCTTTCAGGTCTTTTGCACAAGCAGGAAGTTATACCAAGAAACACACGCGCGCATGAATTCTTAATGTTTCCATCAAATGCTCCAAATGCATACAGATGGAGTCAAGATAGCCGCCTTTCGGAATTGCAAATATATTGAAAATGCGCCCCCAAAGTCACTTCCAGTCGCAGCATAGGTATGCACATCAATTGAAATTCATGTAATAATTATGCAGACACGTGCCTGAAACTTAGTGGTGTTATATACTCCTACGATGGAATACTGTAACATCACTGTGCTGATGGCACGATGCTACTAATTAATTACAGCATACATTATCTATTAGTAATTGGACATACCTGCGTTGTAGATAATTAATTTCGATTTTCTTGATGTGCGTCCAATGCGTGTCATGCGTAACACCATTAACAACATAAACTATACTAAACAATACTCAAATTGACTTAGCAATAACTCAATCTGTGTCTATATAGCTTTGCAATTGCTTGTAGAATCAATCAATACCATACAGTGTGATCTTGGTATGCTAATGAGGATAGCGCTTGGCACATGGCAGTTGGCCTCTTTCTCAGGTCAAATTAACTTGTTAAATATATAATGAATAAATAAATTGAATTCGGAGACTCTGCACGATGTAAACTCAAACTGATACTGATACGAATTAATTATTTCTTAAAAGAAAGAAAGAAATAATTTTTAATTTTTTAAAAATTAAATGTAAGGTTTTTATTTTTAGGAAAGTTTTGAAACAAGTTGAAGTAAATCACAGCAAGTCACAGTGTCATATTAAACATTTTAAAATAATTAATGAACTTTGGTATTAAATTATTAATCATTCCTCTTTCAGTAGACGGAAAGTTATTAATCAATGTCTGTTCGATATTTGATACAAAATGTAGATAATTAAATTGCTCGTCGTGAGTGTCTTTTTCTTGTTCTACTCTTTTGATTTTTCTTTTTTCTGTGCTGGCAAAAAGTGACTGTAAGTGAATAAAAAGTTGACAGTTATTACCAGTGCTCAATTACAACTAACATTGATACTTTACTATTTGCAACCGTTTGAAAATTTCTTAATATTGCTCCAATGCATATTGCAATTGTATACAAACTTCCGGATGTCTGCGTGGTATTCATCGAAGGCAGAGATCCCCAAGGAGGAATTCAGCGGAGCGCACAAGGGAATTCGAGAAAACAATTTTACGACCTTGTTTCGCCCTTTTTTCTTTGCCCTGTGTTGCAATGCGTAGCGCTTTATTTCTATTTCGTGCATGCAGGCGAAGAAAATCTAGTGTTTGTATTTACATCGAAACAGAAACAATGTCTACATCTATTTCTTGGCCGATTTTATTTACTAAGAACCCAAACACATAAAATATCCTTTCTGAACAGAATGGATATTTTGATTGTTTATGTTTTCTCATTTGCATTAGGTGCTTGTGGATGTAAATAGTATTAAACTATTGCAGGTGCTTTGTATATTAAATTAACCAGTCGTTAATTAAATTTCTACAGCACAGACTGTGCGGCAGTTACCTGGATGAAGGATGAAATTTCATTGAACTTTAGCAGACGGGGGATGGTATGGAAAGCAAGGGGTTGTTTGTCATACGTGCTGGCGGAAAGTTATCAACATCAGTTTGTTATTATGCTAGTTGTCCGCTGCTGCCAACATAGTGCAGCCTGCAACTGGCCATACATCACTCCTTCCTGGAAACTGCGGTGTCTTAGTTGAAGGCAATTTATGTTTATTAAATTTTAAAAACAGAATTAGTCGGTTGTGTTAATTCTAAATAATAATTTAATTATTATTTCTGTTCATATGTGATTTGTTTTCATACTTTCTTTGCAGATTTTGTTCTTTTGACTGACTTTGTTGTTGTGTTCTTCGGTAATTATTGAAAAATTCTTAGGCTTGGCTTGCTGTACTTTACGGTTTGTTTTTTACTGTAAACCTAGAACTAATGGACAATTCACTGTGACATTATACTTCGGATGGACAAAGAAAATTAATTTAAAAGAAAAATAAATTTCTCACAAAAATTACAAATTTTGCAAAACAAGATATTCGTTTTAATAATTGTGTTTTATAAAGGATAAAGCTGTGATTATAAATCCATTGTCTGTTTTTTCTAAGATCTATACTTTTTGAGATAACGAGGAAACCGAGATTTGTCGGTAATGCGGCATTTTATTTACTCATTTTCTGGGAAAGTATTGACTTTAGATCAACGAATTCAAAATAACAATGGATTTATACACTAAAGTAAACAATATAATTTAATTTTAAATAAAAATTTATTTTTGTTACTAATATATATATGTAGCTTCTCCTTCTTGTCTATTATCAATAATTTCCGATAACATGAAGTGATGAGTAGTCTGAATGGCAAAATCGAGCCTTAGATTTAGACATGTTAAGATTGAAGCTTATTATAAGCATTTAAGATGTTTTAATGCTTTTAAAACAGCAAAAATGATAATAATATAATAAAAAGACAGGGATAATGTGAAGAAGGAAAACTTGTGGTCTTGGTGTCGACGTTCACCGGGTTATAAATTTCAGCAATGTTTCCTGGCATTGTGTAAACTGCACACCGTTTATTACGCCTCCGGTTTTTTCCTCTCCTTTATCAAGACGCCTAAGAGTTGCTAAGTTTTTGTGTGGTGACAAAAAAAATTCTTTTGCTCTCTGCTTTTTCTTTATTCTTTACCCACTGGCAAGAACAAGGATAGTGTCCACCCTACAGAAAAAATATTTCTTTAAATTTGCGTCGCAGAGTGTAACATCGCACATTTATCATTCATAATACAGTAGTCATTTTGTTGCCTCGTTTTGACTGCTGCATGGACCTAAGATGGCTGCGACATTCCGCGCAAATGTGCGCCACATTCCGGTTTTAATATTTAAACGATTACATGTGAATCGGAGTGTAACGCGCCAACTTTTGACGGAGCATAATAATAAAATAAACGAAAGGAAAACGATACTACCACTGAAAAAAACAACGTTAAGAAAAAAAAAAGGAAACAGAGAAGGGGTTACAATGAGGAAAAAAGTTGAGTTGTGACTAGACGCTTGAGCTTTACGTGCTTTCTGCCTTTGCACACTGCTGAGAGTCCATTTTGCAGCCGCTTTACTAGAACGGGAATTGGTTGAAAATGGATTTATCTTGATAGAAAGCTACATACAATGTGTTATATTTTTTCCAAGTTACTGCATTTTTTCATTTGTTGCAAGCACGTTTTAAAATTGGAGAACATTTTGTATATAAAAATTGCTTTCTATTTCATTGTCTTGATACAATTTGTTTACTCACCGACAACATCCAAATATCCGACCTGGCTCTTCATGGGGTCTGTATTAATCTGGCACATGTAGAAGCCTCTGTCTGATTCCCTGACGTCCCGAATGTGCAGATACCACGTCTTATGCTCACTGTGCGTCACGGCAATGCGGTGGTTCTTGGTGATCACGTGGCTGTGGATCGTGAGGATGGTCTGCGTGTCGACGCGTAACCATGCTACCTGTAAGACAAAGAAAATCAATGCAAATTTTCACTCGTAGCAAATTACATGGCACGTAAGCAACTCGAATTACAGTTTCACCAAACTAAACAGGAAATGATGAACAGCAAGGATACTAAGAACCGGAGGAGACAAAAGATTCTGGTTAATATTTCCTGTTAAGATGTATTAAGATAAGGATGCTGTGTTGAGATGTTGTAAGAGGTTTGCTTGCAATGTTATGGAATTGATTTATATTCCTGCACTAGCAAATCAAGATAAATATTTATACCTTAATATCCTGTTGATTTACCGCGGTGTTAATTCAGTTCTCGTAAAGCAATTATCGCGATCTCGACATGCCTAGAGTGTATTTATTTCTCTGCCGCCGCCCATGACGCGGTAAATTATAACAAAAAGGGATTTAATCGATGGCGTGCTCGGAAGTAACCTGCTCGCAGGGGCCTTCCCTAATCCATTTATACTCTGCTCGTTTAATTAAAAAGGAAATTTTTTTGCGTCGTAAAATATTAATTCATTTAAATTGAATTGTCTTCAATGCATGGAGTATTTTAAGATAAATCATCAAAATGTTTTATTAGAACGAATAAGTTAATTTGTGTCAATTAAAAAGTGTTAAGACACTTCATCTACTATTAACGAAACGTAAAAACTTTAATTCGAAATAAAACTTAGTTGCTTGACAAAGTCAGTTTTATTAAAGTGGAATTAAAATCCCAAAAATCTTTGCCGAGTTCAAGGCACTTGGTAAATTTTCTCGATGTTATAAATCCACGTTATTGTTATTATGATCATTAAGTGCGTTTCTTTTGCGATTCGCAGCTGCAATGCTTGCAGTTTTTCAAGACTGAGTTGCGGAACAGCGCGGATAAAAGTTGCAGTTCCATTTTGAGATTTGCATAAAATTTTTTGTAGCTAACATAGAGAACCTTAACAAAGTTTTATATATTAGCTGCGTGGAGGCAAGCAATGTCTAATGTTTTTATTGTTGCTGTAAAATACGAGAGAGACGCAAGAAGTATTATTATTGGATTTTAATGCAACTTGCATGAAATCATTCATAAAAATACAGGATGTTACTGTAGATAAACACTGAGAAAAACTCTACAAACAGAATAAATTAACAACTTAAACTCAAATTTAAAAGTTATATTATTTGTAATAGTGATGAGAAAAAAACTTAGTAAGGAGAACATAATTGTGACTCGTAAAACTATTCAGTCAATGAAAGGTAAATAAAATGGTAGTCAACCACCTCATGCATAATGATCACAAACTTTAACGATGTTTTTGATGCATCTGCATAGACGAATAATACCCAGAAAGGAAATATAAAGCAACTAGATTTATGAAACTATTAAATTACAATTTGAATAATAGTAAATTCTTTAATAATCACCAATTATATTCTATTAATATGACCATTATTATATGTCCCATAAAAACCTACAAATCATTTCATATTTAAATCACCAACATAAAAGTTGAAAAATAATAAAAGCATAAAGCTATTAAACACAATGTTTGAATGCGTTCACAAACACTTATTTACTTGTTTTTAATGAAACGTTTTCAGTGTGCGCCAACAAACAGCCGGCTTATTAAACATGCCGGATGTTACAGCACTCAGTTCATCAGGTCGTGACATAAATAAAAATTTAATTAAGCTTACAATTAGAGTTGCAGCATCCCACAGGGCAGCACGATGTGTACAATTTTTTATCGTATCTCAGAACCGGCGGAAACAAAGCACAATGACACAATTTATTTCTTCAGTTATCATTGTATGACAACGAGTAACAGCAAGTTTGATTAAAAATCGGTTGGTATTTATAATGATTATAAATTATTTAAAGAGATCAAAGAAATGATGTAAATCATGATTCTACTAATAATTGTACAATGTGCAAAATTTTGATCTGGATTCTAGGGTTATTAATAAATAATTTTAATCAACCGGGTTTTATAAAAATGTTTGCGGAAACCGGTGAAGGTGCCGGGAGTATGGTAGCGTCGTAGTTTTCGTTTTTTCATCTGTTTGCACAACATTTTCCTATTTTATGTAGTCACGTATCTTGTATCATGACATGTACTTGGTTTTATTTGAATGTAGAAATCTTCATGATTATAATCCATAATTTATTATCATTTTTTTCGAGCTGGGTAAGCAATATAAATTAGAATTTATTGCGTCGGTTGTGGTTTTGAAGTGTTTAGTACTATTTAATAAATATTTAAAGCATTTTATATTTACGTAAAGAAATAGAGGGTAAATAATAAAAATGATAAGATGCTCAACTTGGCACAAAAATTGTTAAAACTTTGTTTGCACAATAAAAATAGTTTTATAGTTTTTTAAATAATTTTATTTTATAAAATTAAACAATGAAATGCATTCCATTAACATTTCTTGATGTGAAATACTCTTGTGTCTTGTTAGCATCCATATACAGAATATCGTTTCTCTGTCATATTTGAAATCAAATTCAATGAATTTTGTTGAATATTGCTGAATCGTTGAAAATCCTCGCTGCTATTAATCATTCTCGAATACTCCTGAACTTTGTGTATAGAATCGACTGCCATTTGCCGCAACAAATTAAAAGCATGAGAAAGGTAGAAAATCATGCTCCAAAGAAGTTTCTTCGTACAGAGCTGAAAATTGTACTTAAACGACTTTGAATTTTCATATTTCAAATTTCAATGCTTGCTACATTATTCAGCCGTGAATGTTGTTATACAAGTGGCAAAGCAGCCTTTTTGGACTCCAATGGCAATGGATGGATGTTTTCTTTTGCAAGCCGCTACCCGATGAAAAATATCCATCGCCTGAAGGCGCTACTCTTGCTGCCCCATGTCTGACGGTACACAAAGTGAAACCACACAAGCGTGCGGATATCGTGTACACATGAAGGACGCCATCAACCACCAACCTTTTGCTTTTGTAAATTTACTCGACCATTTAATTGACTCTTGAGTCGAGGCTAGGAGCTTGGCAAATGCGGATTTTACCCTTTATTCTCGAGCACATTGCACAAGATCTAAGATATAAAAGAAAGAGAGGAAAACACACAATAAGATGAGAGGAAAATATGGACAAGTAAAAAATAATTCAATCAATTTGATTCATGTCCCCTTATGCACTGTCAGACGTCATCTGAAGTGAAGTTAAGGGGAAGAATATCAGAGTAAACCAAGCTGTGTCAAAGAACTTCCGTGTTATTCTCTTTAGTCTTTGCTCTTCAGAAGGGAAGATATGTTGCGATGACGATGTCAATGCCGCTAGGGTGAGCATTGTATTGTACACTATTATATTTATACAGCACACTGGATTGTTTATCGTCAATGACAGCACCACACGAAATAAAACTTGACATGTCAAGGAAGCGATAAATGCAATGAAACATGATTTTCCTTTTAAATATCATGATTTATAGCAATCTTTATCTTGGAATGAAAAACCAAATGTGATGAAAAAACGTAATAACGCTGACATTAATTTGGATAAAAAACTTTTCACGTGCCGAGACACTTTTCACCTTCATTCGCCTCCATTTTCAAGAGTTTTCCTTCTTTACAAAGTTGTCGTCGTTTTATTTCATCCTATCGTTACTTATAACCGCTGCCACGTTTTAAACACATTTAATTTGACGTCGAATTAAAGTCGAGCGCGACCAGGTAAATAAGTTTAATTTAAGGAAATGTTTCTACTTTTTAAATTTACAATGGACTAGGCAAGCTTTTAACGTTTGTGGAAAAAGAAGGATAAACTTTTCGCGCCCCAAACTCCGTCCGCCAAACTTTCCCCAGGACGATTCACACGATTCGGTCGTAAGCTATGTTTCACTTCCTGCACGTGCAGGAAAAATGCAGCGCAATGAACTGTTGAGCTATTTAATTACTGCCACTCCTTGCAAAAAAGCAGGAATAAATTGTCAGGCTCATAACACAAGCGGTCACGTATCTAGTTTTCTTTTAAATTTCCTAAATTTATATGACTTAACATACCTTGAAAGTAGACAGGTTATCCACGCCACATTCCAGCACTGCTTCCCTTCCAATGGGTATCGTGATATTGCTGATCTGGTTCGTAAACTGGGGAATTTCTGTAAACAAAGAAAGAAAATATTAGCACCCTATTGTCTCCACTCCAGCGGTGTTTATCCAGCGTAGCACATTGTTTGCGAGTAGAATAAATTGCCCCATGCTCCTAAAAGACGCCCCTTTTATGCTTGTATTCTCTGCAGTTTAATACGCATCTGACATTTATTCTGCAAGACCTTTCGAACATGAATAACATTGTCATTTGCGCTACATTAAGCACGACTCTTCGTCGTCTTCAATAATGTGCATTAACCGTACTAAGGTAACTAATTCCACACTGGGAGTGCAGTTGAAATGTCAATATTCGATCATTTTGTGTCTGGGGGAATTAAGCGATTCAAAAGGGATTGAAAAAACTGAAAGAATAGGAAGTCAAAGTATGCTGCAAATGTGGTGATAAGAGGAAAGTAGAAAAAGTCATCATTCTCTTGAGAAATGTAGATTGAGCTATGTTTAAAACTGTTTAAAACTGAAAAGTCGACAGTTTTTGATGATTCAAGCCACCGATTAAATTTATGACTTTCCCACACAAAGATACTTTTTTGTAGAGTGTAACACATTGAATGCTTTTGCATCTACGCAACCAATTTCCCTAGGTACATGCATTCTTCCTTTTTAGTCTAGATCACACTTTGTGTTATGTTGTGGAGTGTACAAGGTGCTAAAACCTTTGTACTATTTGGGCGATCTTGATAAAAGAAAATAAAAATAAAAAACAACCTTCGTTTTTTTACTCTTAGGTTTTTGTGTTTTTGGCAAGGAATTTATGTTAGACGTTTTTTATACGTTTAATATACGTTTATTATATTAAATTGAAAAAATGGAAAAACGTTCCACACACGCTGTTTCGTGCAGGAAAAAACTGTTCTTTTAATGGCACAAAACAAGGTAAATCATCATACAATTAATACTTAATATTAAATAAATTCTGCAATCTGATTTCAACACACAAAAATTTAATTGAAAGCTTCTGATTAATTACAAAACCGCAAAAAAAATTTTACTCAAATTTTACAAACAAACATAACACGATAAAAAAACAATTTTACAAAAAATAAACTTGTCGTGAGGTAATCATTACCGCTAATTAATGCAAGATTTTTTTAAAGCTGTCTCTTCTTCAGAATCCTGCGGAAATATTGACGCACAGTTGGCTTTTCGGTTTACCCACTCGTAATATAAGCAAAACTTCAGCTAGTGCTGGATTCCCAGGCAGTCTACTCAGATCCTTACACTGGCTGTTAACTGGAAAGTTGCGAGTTGAGCCCGCACTCGTTTTCCATTAGCCTCACTTGCATTGCTAATGAACCACTTAAAGATAGAGAAATTGGCAAAATAGGCCAAGGGCTTTTTATTCAGATTATGGGCGTCAATTAAATCCAAGGGTTTGGATTCAATTTAAAATTCAATATTTCAAAGGCATTACATGATGTAAAACAGTAGAGACAAAGATGTCACATTTTTCAGAGTGCATATTAAAGGAACACTCAAAGAACTCGGATAATATAGCATTGTGAGGACAACTTCCATTTACAAGACTTTGATTAGGTCCCCAAGTAGGCGTATTGTTGGTAGCGGACAATGGAAGAAAGCATCTGCTCTTTTTTAGCAAACCCCAGAATTATTTTCAATTAATCCAGTGTATGTTTTAGTGAAAAACCCTTTTTAATTGAATTAGATTGAGCTAAATCAGTATAAAGCAATTAGTTGTATTTAAAACAAGTTCCCCAATTTACATCTCTGATTGATGTGCAATCAAAAAGTTTGTACCTTTGCTGGGTTTGAAACAATTTAATCCAACATTACCCACATCAGACAAGTTAATCAATACGATCAAATAGCAAACAATCTCCGAGGGCATTCATTTGCTTATACTTCATCACAAGCTGGACCCCAAAGCCTCCTCAATTCCTGTATTGCTATATAGAAATTTAGGAGCAGAGATGCAAAGCATGGGCGGAAGGACAGCCGGTAGCTAAACGGCGATTAATTTGTAGTCCATAGACAATGTGTTTGCGCGCTCAGTGTGCACACTCTGCACGGGAAGTCAATATGGATCGGTCAAACAAACAAGCGAAAGGTCCACAAACACGTACAGTTTTCGTTGCACACATAATCGAAAATCTCCTGACGCAGCAGCTACCGAGGTGCTCTCTGAAGTGATCAAGAGCTGGGTGGACACGACGTTCTCTTCTCTTCTTTGAAGGGTGTGGGACTTGGTGCCCGCAACACGGCACCAGACCTTCAAATATTTGTTTGCTACAAAGCAGTGTGTTAATTGTAGAATCGGCGGAGAAATACGCTTACATCGAGCGCAGGAGTTTAATCATCTGTGAGTTACTTAAACTCAGTTCATTCTTGTTACTTCCTTACCTCCACTCTTACCAGTGCAGCTGCAGACCTAGTTGATAGACCAATGTCACAACAATATTCTAGTTTGCAACAATCCTTTACAAACATTGGTTACATCTGCCGCTAAAATCCGGAAGTAAAGTGGATTCGATCAGAAATTTGAAGGTACCAGTAAACCATTTGCTTACTTAAAAATACATCCCCCAGTTGGCATAGCGCATTGAATAATTAATTAATTGCCCAATTGCCACTGTCACAACATTTCCATATTTGCCTACTTTTCAATTGCCATCTGAATGCATCTATTCAATAGTTGTTAACCTGTTTGCTAACAATCGCAGCGCTGTTTGTCTACGTTTAATTGTGACGCATTCATTGACGGTTAATTCAACGTCAACGCGTCAATAATTGCATTAATGCCGCGCCGGACTGTACACACTTCTCATACTAATTAGTGTAAATTGCTGGCGCAAATGAGAAAATGTTTGCGCAGAGAAAACTCGATTCAATTCAGCGCATGAACAGCGATGAATGCAGGAAAGGAAAAGCTCCTACAAAGAATTCAATGCAACGCAATTCAAAAGATAGAAGTAAACAAGAAATGTGTTTAAATATTGTCTATTTCTTTCAAATAAAATATTAGAGGAGAGGAAAACTTGTTAAAGTCATAAAGTTTTGAACATTAAAGTATCAGTCTAATAGTGATAGCAAACAGGTGTCATAAGAAAATCTCAAACCAAAGCAGTAACAACCTGCAGGAAGTTTTCAAACTGCACAACATTCAATGTCACTTCAAAAATTTCATCGCGGTAAATTTCTCCGAAACTTTCACAACCAACCCCAATCCAATCTACATGTCGATGTTTTAGGATATACCAGGGCTTACATCATGAGTTTTACTAGTGGGAGTATTCATGGAGGAAACCAGAATAACCCAGAGGAGAATATCACTCCCAGTGGTTTTTTTTCCCACCAGCAGCGCCCGGAAACAATTTTCGAAATATATTATCATGTGCAAGTCGTGAGATTCGAAATCGATACAAACCTGTGTAATTTATTGCTCACAAGGGCGTGCAAACATGGTACAGGATTACGACCCCTGGACTTGAACAACAAATTATTTCAAAATAGATTCATCAGCACATGGGATTTTTAAGTTGCGCTGTTAGTACTGCTCTGTATGGTTCTATTGTGGAGGTACGTATTTTGTAAGTAAAAGATTTATGGTCAGCATTGGTCACACACATCTTCATGGACTGCAGATCGTGAATGCGGCAGAGTGCCTTTCACCCTATCATCGATTACAATAACAACCTGAAACCGCATCTCGTAATTCCCAATCGAACTAGTGCCCCACCGCAGCACGGCAGCAATGTGGTCACATTGAAACCCACTGCCAAATATCTGGGTTTATACAAGTGTAGTGAATTTGTGGGGTTTAGAAAAGTTTTGGCCCACTTTAAGGACACGCGATTATTCCATCACCTGAGAACACAGCTCACATGCTTTTACCATTATAAAACTTGTTGTAACACGATACAATCTACTATGGACATGGATTAGTTCTGAATTACTTCTCTCAGCAACCACAATTAATTTTCCACTACTATTCTTGCTGTAATGTGTATCTCATTTTTGTATAAGTACGATTTTTCTTTTTTTCTTTTTTTCTTCTTTCTGTGTGAATGCGATGAATAATTTGGGGCAAAATATCACTTAAAAGGGATCATATCGGTATGCAAAGCAGCCACCTTTGAGATTGGCACTCCGGCGAGTTAGTACGCTTGAGTAGCATTAGCGTTGACGTATTGATCTCTCGTCGAACGTGAAGCGGAGGCGGCGGCGACGAACCGCGAACTTTGCAACACGCCCCGTGCTTATTATCGCGACGTGATATGCTCGATATTCAATTCTGCTACTTTGAATAATGATGCAGCGACAAAAGCTGTTTTATATTTGATATATCGGAGACCCTAGGTCTCTCCTTGAAAGGATTACAAGAATGTGGTCGCATTGAATAGAGTGTCATCGTGAAAAACTACCCATTTTTATTTGGGATCTTCAATCACACGCAATTTCTTTTAACTGGATGCAATCGAAGACCCCCTGATGCAAAATCGTAGAAAGTTTGAATCCATGGTGGTCTTTGGACTGCGGTCAGCGCACTGGGTGGATTAACGATGGCGATCCGGTAGCCTCCCAAGAAAAGGAACTGGAAATGTACCCGCATCGTTGGGCAAGTGAATACCCCCTCTGGGCTATCTCCTACACTTATGTGCGATCTTCTTTCAGCCCCCGCGAGACTCATATCGCTGAAATCAGAATGCCGCTTCTCCTTCTCCTCTGGAATTTAAGACCCCGAGCAAATAAAGAAGTATGTCAACATTTCCAAACCAAAACCAATTAAATTTTGATGCCCCTTTAAAAAGCTTTCTATTTGAATCTAGTTGTATATCAACAACGTAGTCTGCATGTTTTAATTTCGATTTACAAGAACGTAGCGACCGACGCCTTCTACTTAACATCGACTTTTCAGCGTCATTAAGCGATAGTGCAGAGAGACATAACCCGAGAGACGTTGTCAAAGTAAACAGTCAATACGAATCTCAAGCCCAACACAAACAGCAACACTCCGACCTAAGTAGATAAGCAAAGTTCGCTTCAAACCGTATTTTTAATGCAGTAAATTTTCACCGTCGAGGGAAATTTGTATACGTATGCAGCAGCGCGTGAAACAAAGCGTGAAACGTCAACTCGGCCTTCAAACGGCGGCAAATTAAAGATACATTTGGAATTTATTTTACGCTGGGTTTAAATATGAGCGCGGCAAACATCATGGTTCATTAATAACTTGGTTTTCGGAAGTTGAGCATCACGAAAGTTGCTAAATTAAAATTGCAAAATCTGTCTTGGCTGCCGCCACCGCTGCTGGTAGACAATGATGACACGCGCGCGCTAACTAGATGGGCAAACGGCATGCCCAAACAGTTTAAACTCCAGAGACCATTTGGATGCTTGCATAATTAAGTTTACAACTCGACACCGAAGCTAAGTCGCAATGAGTGTGAAAGTCTTGATGCTGCGGCGCAAAATCGGAATATTAGTCTTCCAAGTTTGGTGGCATTTGCATAGTTTTCTTTTGGTACTCCTGTTGCACTTGGTGATTAATCAATAGTAGTTTACGGCGTGTTGAGGCAAATGAATGTCTATTGTCGCTGCGTCTCCTGCTTCGCGCAGTACCTCAGCAAGGAATAAAGCTAGAAGGAGTCGGGGGAAGCGCAAGGCACCTGCATATATATTGACTGATTATGGTTTGTAAGGAATCCAGGCATTGCGAGACAAACCTTGATGCCGGGGAGGAAGTGGTTGGTCCGTTGGAGGAAACCTCCTTTCGCCCGAATTGAGCGATACTCCCAACTATCAGTATTGGAAGGCTGCATCGGTACTATTAGCACTAAAACTTTGTAGATAGCGTGCATCAAGAACAGTAGGGATATGTTGTAACTAGAGTGTGTTATATCGCATGGAATATGTTGAAATAAAACTTGCTTTCAATAGATAAATGGCACAATAACTACAATGATGGAATGCACAATGGATCTTTGTGCACTTGGCGCAATATTTCAACAAGACTTATTCCAGAGTTGTCATCCAGATTCCTCATACTTTGATAATACCGGAGTGGATTTGAACAAGAAGGCTGCATACTTCTTCAACTGCTCTTATTTTAGTTTCTAGCGCGAGCGCTTTGGAAAATGTATAAATTTTTATTTGTACAAAACAAGTTTCAGCTCAATGCTCCATGCACTATTTTCCAAGGAATTCTCATTTTTAGTTTATTGTTATACCAGCAAAATTTGGCTCTTTTATTCTAACAAATTTGCTGAAAATGTCAAGACTACAGACAGAAATTTGACCTGTTTTTCAAACTGAAACAACAAAACTCCAACAATTTAGTATTCAGAGCTTTTAACCAAGTATTTGTCTTTTGTTAAACTAGGGTCTAAAGTGTGAAAACTTAATGTTCTCCATTTAGTCCAACAGTTAAACTGTTGTATGTTTCCAGCAGAGTTGGTGCATAATTGATTAATAAACTGATAATGTGTGCACCGGACACGGTGCTGCTATGTCGCTCCCATACGACAGGTCAATGAGTTGTTCCTTGCTACTCATCCAAACTTCCCCATCTTTCATTCCACATAAACAATCACGTATTGTTTATATTTTTGACAGAAACATGGATTATTTTGCTTAACTTTCCATCGCGTAGGAAATAATTTCCTATCCTGGAGCCGGTAGCATGTACAGATGAAGAGGGTCGAAGCTAGATCCACACTTCCCACACCACTATCTGTTTGACATGCAGTGTAATTGTATTACTCCACGTACAATTAGGCTCATATTGAGACATTATGACCATCATACTACTAACTACATCTAGCATTCCGTGGTCTGTACCGGGTAGCTAGTCCCCTAGTTCCAGTGCTGAGCACGTAGGGCTCTATATAACCTCATTTTGCGACTGCTCTTGCATTGGAAACCAGAACACAATCTGAAGGTTGGACTGGGCACAGTGCATATTTTGTAATTTTAAACGGTATGCACTGGCTCCTAAAAGATAATTGACAAATTTATGCCGGCTGATGCGGCGGCGGAAACTGTAAAAGTACAAAAAAGTTTAATGGGCGTGGGCGCTGCTTCGAAACATTGGGGTTTGTTAAATGAGTGTATACGGGATTCATAAACCTCGTTTTCCAATTTTAGCGCAGCGCTTATTGCAGAGATTTTGCGCGCGCTGGACTCGCGAGCGCTGGGTAAATATTACATGTACGTACATATCGTAACCATCTAGGGATATTAATTTTATTTTTGGCGATGTTTGGATTGAGAATGGAGGAGAAATGGGTGAGATATTTGATTTACAAAAATTGGTATTTACTAAAGATTACTTAAAATGAGACAAATGAAAGGAATGTAATTTTAAATGACCCCTCGAAAAAATTCCGGATTTCCATATACC
Organism: Ecitoglossa quadriceps; assembly: GCA_027574925.1. Taxonomy (NCBI): domain Eukaryota; kingdom Metazoa; phylum Arthropoda; class Insecta; order Coleoptera; family Staphylinidae; genus Ecitoglossa; species Ecitoglossa quadriceps. The sequence goes on from JAODGC010000008.1 coordinate 2,181,004, forward strand.
TTGGCCTCGCTTTGGAACACAAATCAACTCTGGACCTATGTTTGGGATGATTATCTTAAGTAGTATATCATATCGGATTGCGTGACCCACATGCTGGCTTGGCTTCGTTGTATCAACTATATAAATGATCCCAACAAAACTATAATTTGCATGATCTCTAGGGTGCTTTGTGATAATACCATAATATCCATCTTGCATGCTTGTAAGAAACAGCCGACAGAAACCAAGATTAAGCAATATATCGGCATCCCGTCGGCGGGTATGAAGCAAAACCCCTGCATTTGCAGTCCGTGAGGCGGCTCGACCAAATATTATCAGCAAGTGTGAAACCTATCTGAGATTATCACCCGCCACCCAGCAGTTATTAAGCACTCGCACTGCGGATTAAAAGCAGTGCCACCGACTGCGGCGCTAATAATTACGCCGACTTACGCTCGATCCACACGCGCCGCACCCCCGGGGGCAACTATTTCACTTTGTCTTCCGTTTATTATGAGCCTATCTCCGCTGGATCGCCAGATAGGGTGATATTCATGGCTTCAATCGTAAATCCTCCTGCTTTTGTTGGGATTGTTTTCTGACATCTTTTGTCCTGTTGGAAAACTACATAATGAGGGAGTATTAAGGATTAATTTTTGATATTTTTCAGCTTGTGCTACGGCAGGCTTTTATTGCATAAATAGCCGCGTAAAGCTTTTAAGCGTATCGTAAAAGCGGCAATTTCGAGTTTAAATTTTATCCCTTCAGCACAACAGCGGCGTGGTAACAACATTTGCTACTCGCCTCTCGCGCACGTGTCTTCTGCTGGCGCGACGTGTTGTTGTTCATCTCGGGAAGATTCACTCCGGCTCGTGTACACCAGGACTGCCGGGATAGCAATATAGCGAGTGGTTCGTAAGCGCATTTATAGAAACATACGCGCGTCGTTAGCTTTTATAGCGTGCCGACGTTTCGATATCTGACCTTTCTCCACGCAAAATGCCCGGGGAGCCAAAGGCGCATCTTTCAGGCGGTTGCAACATCTGTGGGATTCGGAAAATTTCACTCTCGTATTTCTTTATTATGTACATATTCAATGCTTACATCAGCACGTCCGTGCAACGAAAATGCAACGAGCTTCAATGCGCAATAAGAAGAATCAAAGATTTTATATTGTCACAATTCGCGGAAAAGTGATGGAATTTTTTGTGTAATAAGATATTACTGTAAATATTTGTGGTATTTTTATATAAGAAAATTCCAGGCAGAGACAATAAGTAGTTTCACGAAGAAAGAACATACAAGAAAATATTTCATTGAAGTAATTTAAAATGTATATAGTAAAAGGTTGAGTTTATATCGCTTTAAATTAACTAAAATCTCTGAAAATAAATATATACAAAAAACATGAAGACATTATAGCGTACATTCATTATAGTCAATTTCGTATATGCTTGGAGTATATTTATTGATGAGGGCAGCACTCTGCAGACCCACATTTATGTCTACGACTTTAAACGCATCGCCTTGAAAAATAACATGGAATTATATATGTAAACAAACTATTGTAGCGGAGGTAGTGTTGTTGTTATTCTAGTCGATGCACACAAGCCTATTGAAAAGAGGCATGAGAGTGTGTGCAGAACGCAGCACATGTTCTAGAATTGTTCTATCGATGACTCAGAGACAAGTGTTGGCAAGGTTGAGGTGAGGTATTTGCACTACGCTGAAACTGACTATGATTTGACGCAGGCAGCACCTATTGGATTTTTCTATGCTCCTGATACTCCTATGAACATCACAGCCTTTCTCACTTCCATTTTTTACCGTTTTTGTTTCTTTAAATGTAACATAGGCATAGAGGATAACACAATGGGGGGCTCCGTTTAGAGAAATAAAGTTTGAATGTGAAACAAAAGCCTAGCAGTAATGCTAAGAGGATCTTTTGTTGACTTGGGTAGCTGACATTTTAGCTGGACATGTATCTAGCATATTCACAATGATCGACCAATAAACAAAATACATGCCATTGTAATGTAGTGATTGGCTGCAGCACCATGCATACCCACATATAGCACTACTTCTTAATCCAAAGTGCAAATTGAGCAACAATAACTAATGTAGCATCGGATTTAAAAGGATAGAAAGGGTAGAATATGGTAATTTTTGGAAACTTTTATAGTAATAATTATTTACAATATACGTCATACATTGAATGGTGCACTATTGGATCTTCATCTTGTTGATCCAAAGATTAGAAGCTTTTAGAATAGCTTCTTCCAGTTTCAGTGGTAGTACGCAGCAAATTTAAGGTGAGAGGGCAGCACTCTGTAGACCCCCTTTTGTGTCTACGAGTCAGACACAGCAGTTAAAAAAATGGGATTATATATGTAAGCAAACCATCGCACCGGAGGTGGTGATGTTATTATTCTAGTCGACGCACGTATACGCGTTCAAGAGGGACATGCGTACGTGTGAGAAACGCAGCACTTATTCTAGAATTGTTTTATCAATGACTAAAACGCATGTGCTAGCAAGTTTAAGGAGAGATAGTATTAAGTGGAGGTTACAGGTAGTACCTATTGGGTTTTGCTAAGCTCCTGATACACCGATGTGTGACTTAGGTTCAAATGTGAAAGAAAAGCCTAGCAGAGCATCTTTTGTTGACTTGGGTAGCAACCATTTTGGCTGGACCTTCTTCATCTAGAATATTCCCAATTGTCGACCAATAATAAAATACATGCCATTGTAATGTAGCGAATGGCTGTAGCACCATGCATACCCACATATAGTACTACTTCTTAATCCAGAGTACAAATTAATAAACAATAACTAATTTAGTATTGGATTTAAGAGGATAGAAAGGGCAGAGTACGGTAAATTTTGGAGAATTTTAAGGCAATAATTATTCACAATATTCCTCATATATTGTATGGTCTACTATTGGATCTTCATCTTGCTGATCCAAAGATCCCACCTACTTGTAAATAGCTTCTTCCACTCTTAATAATAGTGCACAGTAAATCTCAGATGAGAGGGCAGCACAATGCAGACCCACAATGGATCAGCACCTGCTGCAAAACAAAAACACTACTACATGGCCAACGTTAACATTCTCGGCGCTTAGACAGCGATAAGGTGAGAATTGCCTTACAGCGATAGTGATATCTACTGATATGAAAAGAATGCAATAATACTTTTGATTTCTACGAATTATTATCTATACTACGGAATTTTATCGTTTACTACGTGATGTTTTGCATTTTACATTATAAAAATATTTATTTTTCAATGAAACGCTTATATTATTTACATTATTCGTTTAAATTTTCAGTGTAGCCTATAAACTTAATCCCGTATAATACAATGAACGAGCAATTTATTTGATGTATTCATAAAATTTTTAGTTCACATTAAATAATTCAAATAATTTTTGAATTAATATACCTGCATAATTTCTTTCATAGATCATTGAAATAGTTTTTATTTGACGCCTGACATGCAAGAAAAGCAGTAGTTTATATGTAAACTCAATTTGTCTTGTAATTAATTGAGCCTATGATTTAACTTCTTCGCTACCCAAGTCAAACGCGCTGGTTTAACTCAACTGTGCGGCTTTTGCAGCACACGCTGTTGATTCAACACTTCTTTCATCTCTTTTAAATGTCATGCTTAACTCTTCTAACAGTGAAGTGCGCGCCGTGCGCGAATAGTCTAACGCAGCAGGGCGAAAGAAATTTTTTTTTTTAATCTAATTAAATGTAAAGTAAATTAATGTAACCAGGAATAATATTTGAGCACAATATTAGTACGATATATTTTAGTATATTTTTTGTACCATATGAGCCATTTCTCAGAAATGTAAGAGTTTTTGTGAGTTTTATTGCATTCAAACAAAAAATGCGTTTTTCTTTCATTTTTACTTTATCAAATTACTTAAGACTATTTGCATGTACTTATAATATACCTCAACTTGGTACAAAATTACTTTGCCTCAATCTGAAACCATTCCAAATATCGGAGAAATTAATACTTAATTCATTTTCATTAAACTCAAATTATTTATTAATATGTTGTAAATAATGCATCTTCAATTCAAATAGATATTGAATGACATGTAACATCATCGAGCGGATTGAATTAAAGCGTAATTACAGTTGTTTAAACACATTGACGGCTAATCACTAACAGCCGCAGAAGTGCAGTACAATCACAACATGTAGTTGATGCTAATATTAATATCACAATAACAGCATATTAATTATTTTATAGTAGGGCTTCGTTGTAAACAGGGGAATTAAAGGAAATAATGCTAAAGCAGAACGTGAATAAACCGTACTTACAACGGACTAAATGATTTTTAATTAAAACTGTTTCCAATAAAATGTATTTATGTAAATGCAGAATTTGTTTGCTGATAATAAAATTATTTAGTTAAAATTGAAAATGAGTGGGTTCTTAGTTGGGAATGCCGGATCGATATTTGATAGTAACATGTTCAATATTCCATTATTGTGGTGAATATCATTTATTTCTATAAAATTTTATGGAAATTTTTTCCACGTGGTGGATTTTTAATTGAAATTATTTTTGTGGTTAATGGGTCTTGCATGTGCAATGTTTAATTTGTTATAAATATTAAAAATTTGTGGGTTAACAGATTAACAGATTTAACATGTATATCTCTCTTATTTCCTTATTTAACCAATATCTGTCTGAATTTTGAGTACATTGTAGCAATATATTATTCTTTGTATGCTTTCTGCTCTGTTTAAGTGTATATTATTTTTCTCTTCGACGCCAAGGAGACCATCACGTTCATTGTTCAAGTTTGACGTCGCGTCTAGTCGAGATGAGAAGTTTATTTTCGACGAGATTGAGAAGCTGCCGACGAGTGTGGCGCGGGAGGCATTAAACAAGCGCGTAACATGGCAAGGCAAAAATTGAATTTCAACTTTGCGCAGTTTTCGCCAGCTCCAGGGGCGCAGCCAACGCTAATTAAGTCATAATCTAAATTAGGAAATTGTGTATTACGAAAGTATTAAGGAGAAGAGTTGCACGCTCGAGAAGGATCGCTGAGATCGGATTAGGCGCAAAGCTTCTTTCGCAAATGTTATATTCTATCAATGTTCACTCATTGTGCTTGAAGAGATTAAGATTAATTTGAATTTTAACTGACTAAAAAATTCAAAGTTCTTTACCCTGGCAACTTGTGTTAAAGTGTAAAAGTTTTTTTTATTTGTTTTGGTTTGAATATAAATTATATTACAGAGGGAGGAGATTTTATCATTATCCTAGTTGGAATCAAAATATTGCTGGCCCAAAGCTTCCTTTTATTGGAAAACGACTTTTGTGTAAATTTAATGTTATCAATGGCCACAAGTGCCTTATCAGTATTCACGACATGGTTCCGAGTGCACAAGCGCATTGTCTTTTGCACCACCTTCATTGCTGCCGCCGCCGGACTCTCGTCCACTCGACCCCTATCATCGCTCTAAAGGTGCCAGCTAACTTCGATCAACTCCCAAATATTCAAAGAGTCCTTTCAGCTCTCAACATGAGCATCACTCCAATATGAATCATTCAACACAAAGACTTTCCACCTTTTCTAGCCGGTGGTCAGCTTTAAAAAAGCCCGAATGTTTTCCAACAGACAATAAATATCATTGTTATTGCCAAATTGGTGAATGGCCGAATTGCGTTGCCCATTCGTGATCAATTCTAAATTAAAAGCGAAAATAAATGCCTTCGTCGTCGTTGCTGGTGCCCGCTATGGCTCAGCGGGGATGGCGTGGCGCACTTTTCATCCATCATTCCCCGAACATCCGATTGGTTACAAACAATTCATTGCGATACATGCATGCCCAGTGGCAGGCGAAAGGGAGACAGGGGTTATTTATGCATTGCTGCACGATACAATGAATGGCACTTATCTTTTTCCAGGACGCTTGCTGCGCCTGCCGTTTTGTCGGCATTGTCCTGCCCGACAATGCAATACGTACCCCAATATTGACTATTAAAAATATTGTCTATAAAGTCAGTCGCACGGTCGTTATTTCAACGCCTTTCGGAAATAAAACTGTTGGCATCAAAACAGAATGAAAGTTGAATTTGTGTGCGAAAAAATTGGTAGCAATTTAATTAGTAACTTTGCTTGTGTTTTGATGCGAATAGCAAATTCTAGATCGTTAAAATTAATTGAACTTTTTTTGCAACCAATGTGTGTATTGGCGTGTGGTGCAATCGCACCGGTTCCTGGCTAGTTCCTCCATGAGTGTAAAATTTGTTTCGCTTGATTTTCGGAAATGTATCGCCAAAGTGCACCAGAGAGAAAGCGCGCTTGGTTAGGGGAGTTCCATTTGATGTTCAATAAAGGGAAAAGGATTTGCTAAAAAAACTCATTCCCAAAAAATCATTCAAAAAGCGAAACGCATTCCAAACTACCACTCTCTCCCGAATTTGAAATCAACTAGGTAATTTTTAGCCTGGATATAATTTGTTTCCGACCTTTTTTGTGATTCATTCCCAATAAAACTGGATTTTAATCATTAAGAATTTGTAGAGAGTTTTTTTTTTGATGCCAGCTATAAAATGGACTAACAGTAAGTGCTATTATTAAGTGAGTGGATCTAGTCTGATGCTGCGGTTGTGAGGAGATCTCCTCGCTGAGATGAGAGATTGCAGAATCGCGATGTAGGAGCAGAAAAATTAAGCAAGAAACCAAGCGACGTCTTGTGCTCCACCGCAAATCTTGTTTCGCGCTTTGTGCAACTGAAAGAGATACTTTGCAGGCGGGCACTTGTCGAAAAGCTTTATCATAAAGCATTCCGACTTTTTAGCAGGATACTGGCGTGATTGAGCGAGGAATAAACTAGTAAGTATGCGACTTTCAAAAATTTCTGAACGGATATTAATTGTGTTAACGCAGAAACACGAACTAAAAATACTACACATATTTCAAATATTTTTTAAAAATAAGTTGCTAATTTTCAATTTTTTTTTGTCTGTCAACTTTTATTAAAAATGTGGTCATTTTGACCCCAAATATTATCTAACTTTACATCGCCTGTGTGATTTTATGTAGTTTTATTTCCAATACGTTAGATTTGTGTGAAACATGTAAAGTGTTCATAGAATGTGAAAATCTGCGCTGAATGTGAACGCTAACAGCCTCGCGAATCGTTAGATGTCAAAGTTGGCGGTTTTCGTGCGGCGGCGATATCTCGGCAGCAGCGGTAATCTGTTCCAACATTCGAATAAAGAAAACTTCCTAATTAAACTTCTCGCCGGCGCGCTCGAGTGCGCCGCCGACAGCGATGGAAACAAGTGGAAAACTGAGGCGGTTTGAGAAGTTTAAGGCAATGTTTGTCGTACGTAATGTGGCACGTAATGGCTGGAGCGAATATAAATCAAATATTGCAACTGTTACCTTCTTTTGCACCGAACTGGAACCGGAGCTTTTATTCTAAACTGAAATATTAATGCAGGTATAACACACAGGCGAATTCAGAATTTACATGCGCACGAGGCTACAAACAAAAAGGCAGAGATTAAAAGAAAACAAAGCCGTTTGCTCCTGACGTGCTTCGCTTTTTTGCTGATTTGTTATTGGGAATATCCGGAGGATGAAAACAAAGAGATTCGATTTACAACACGAGGCTCATTGTTGTGCGCGCTGCGCAGCGACACGTAATGCGAGCAGATTGATTTTTTGATTTCTTTTTAATTATGCATGCGCACATTAATTCCGCGCTCTGCAGCGTGCTTCGTGTATTTCGCTGGGAATTGGAATAAAATCCGACAAGCGACGAGCAGAAACTGAATTGACATTTATTGTATTTAATAATGTATTTTATAGCATGCGTATTGTACAATTTGTTTTATGTTTCATTCTGGGATATTTAATAGATAGTTACCCCAATAAAACAATTTTTTCTTTCATATGCAAAAAGTACACCCTTTTCTTATCCTTAGTTTAGCAACCTTTTAATTGCGCGCTTCATTTATTTGCTAAAATATTCTTAATTAGAATAAAAAATTAATTTATTTTCTTAGCATTCAATTGTACACCTAAGCAAACAGCTCTACATTTTCCAAATGAAAGTTTTACGCTGCTACAAGATTACCAATTTTAGTTATAGTTTTAAAACTTGGACGACGTTGTAGTAAACCTTGCTGTATTAAGTTTTGCACTGGGGTTCTAATTATTTGAAGTCCTATTCCACAGTGTATCCTGCATAATACAAGATATTGTCAACGTAGAAAAACAAATTGAACTACATTACTGGTAAAAACTCCAACATTAATAAATTGCAATTATTATCTCATTTCTATTTTCTTTTTTCACAAGAAATTATACTTACTTCGTGACTGTGCACTGTATCTTTTTTTATTTTTGTCTGTGCTCGTAACTCACTGACGAAAATTAACATTGCGTGTTGTTATGATAGCGCGATGAGTTTCGCACCCAACCTGCGCCTACAATTAGCAAGCCACTCATAGAATTTTTGATAGCTGCAGGCACGAAAGGAGGTAGACTCAAGGCGTTAACCTGATGGCAAAGGCGCCGGGCGCTCACTTCACCTTTTCTGCCAGTTGAATGCATTTGGACACAATGGGAACGGAAGAAATGGGGTGGTGGATGAAAGAACTCTGCGACACACGACATGTGATCGTGGATTGTGCGGCAGTGACGAGGTTAACACGAATGAAATAAAATAAGGAAGCAAGGAAACGGAAACGGATGTTGGAATAGAAGTGGGATTTAAACAAATTGGAATAGATAAAAATATACGTAAATAAGTAGTGTATAGAATGTCGCGGGTATGTGGCAATTATAGGTTAATGATAGATTCACGATGTAAAAACAAATGTGAGATAATAAAAAAGTGGTTTGTGCTAGAAATTACTAACAAAAAATTGCTTTTTAGGTCATTACACGGAGTGGATATTTGCACGTAAAACACAGAAAGCCGAAAATAAAACTAGGCAATTGCAAACTTTAATGTTTGGATTTGTTCGGATAAAAACCATTAAAATACAATTTTAATTGACATTAATATTCCAAAATTAACTTTTTTCCAATCAAATAAAACTTTCTCCTTTTGAGCTTAAAAATAACAACCGCAAGACACTTAATTTTTGTTATAAAACAATAATTTTGATACCAAATACAAAAAATTATTTAATGACAAATAGTGTTCTTCCTTTACCTGCATTTGGATCTATTCCAGTCGCAAAAGAATCCACTTTAACCACGACGACGACTGCGGCAAAGAGCGCAAAACACGCGCGTTTAGCACCCATGTGTGATCGGCCGTCGCGTACGCGTGTTGCATGCCGACTGTCATGACGTACGCCGCCGCCGCTATACTCAACCGCCGCCGCCTCCAAGATCAATGTGCGCACGCGTTAAAACTGACCCGCACAATACGAAACACATACGCGCGCCGCGCCACCGCTTTAGCGCCTCTTTTAACCCGCCGCCCGCGAAAGATGAATAGATTTCCGTGTTTGACGCTCGACGCGCGCGCTTTTTGCGCTTATGAATATGAATCGCACACGCGCCCAGTACCCGCAATGATTTGCGAGGCGATGGTTGTAATTGCGCAGATTGTTTCTGCATATCGTTAACTCGATAAAAGCTGCCAATTTCATACTCAGCCAGCGAGCTGCGAAATTGTGGACAAGGGCCGCTTCCAAAACAGATCTATGCATCATAATGGATTTATTTTTTATTGTTAAGGATTTGTCAATATTATCATTGAATAAATGATATATAACTATATCATGTTAGTTTTGTTGGATTTTAGTGATTTTGCAATTCACAAATGTAGAATACGTTTGAATTGGGATAAAATATGCATCTGAATCAAGTTATCTATTCAACATGGTGCGCAGCGTCTGCAAATGCGTTTTGCATCGGATATAAATGAACGTAGATTGAGCGTCTTTAAATTGATTCACCTGCTTGCTTTACAACAAAAAAAATTGATAAACCTTTTTTAAATCCATTTTTGTATTGTTAATTTATTTTAATTAATATTGATTTGTTCCTAAAATCAAGAAAACGTGCCAAAGGTGAAGGCGACGGTAATGTAAAGTTTTCAACATCATTCTTGTACTCGACTATAATGAGCGAAAAAAAAGCAAAGTAAGCAAAGAAAGAAGTGTCAAAAGAATTTAATTAAAAAACGTACTTTACGATGATTGATGCGTCCACGGCTTTAATACAGAAATCATTGGGCAAACGTACGAGCTCAATCCATCTAAAGCACTCACCGTACGCCGGCGCCTTCACCAAGTTCACCAGCGCAACGCAAGCAAACTTTCAGTGCAAATAAACTAAAGTGGTAATTTATTTAAACACTTTACGCGCATCAAAAGAACTGCACCGGAAACTGAAATTAAACATACATCATTTTGTTTAATTGTAATTACTGTCAAGATTTCTTAGATGTGAAAAGAAATAAATGGAATATAAAGTGAAACGATACTAACACGCAATGTTTTAATTCGTTTTAACGGTAATTATGTTAATTTAAGTAGTAATAATTAAAGCCAAAGAAATTACATGCAATTAACCGTTTTTACCTACTAACATGGAATTCTCTTATTGTGATAAACCAATATATAGTTAAAAGATAAATATACAGTTAAGTATAAAAGTCTTAAATGTATCAAATTCCCATGAAGAACATAAACTCTCTCAATCTGTTAAGTCACTCCATTTATCATCTTTCGCCTCCTGGATGGTCCCGTCGGAGACCACTCGGTTGTATAAACCTTTCATATTTTTTCGCGCAGGATCGTTTTTTATTTCATTTTTTTGCCGCTCTTTTACTACTCAACACTCGCCGCTGGTGCAGGAATAAAGCATTCTCCTGAGAGCGCATAAATGACGGACTGAATGCGCTCTCAACTCAATAAAAGATTTTTTATAAATTACCTCGTATTCTGCAGCAAATGAATACATAGAAATTGCAACATTGTGATGTGATATAAATGGAAAGGAATGCTTGCGATGAAAATGGTGAGCCTGAAGAGGAGTGTTTTAGTTCATTATCTACGCGTTGTGCTAATATTACGAGATGTTCGGAATGTATATGGTGGCGGCGGCATTCTCCGGAGACATAACCATGATGCTGCCGCAATGGCAGTTACAGCGGCGCCAAAATTGCCATGTTAATTACATAATAATTATTCCAGTTTGCAAATGTTTGCGATCGTGGAGATGCAGGCGCGTAGAGGGATTGAATGTTCAACGTTCAATTAAATTTGTTTTTGGCATTGTCCCCGAATTGATTGAGACAGTTAAATATACAGCTTTGGCGTTAATAACATAAATAATAGATAATTAATTCAGGAAATATGAAATAAAAGTAACTAAAATCGAGGCGCGTAGTTTACAACTTTTGACTGCAATGCAATATTATACATTTATAACTTGTAGGTAGTTTAATTTAATTAACAATTTAAAATAAGCGCATAGTTGATTACCGTCAATTGGCACACGGGGTAGTGTAATAATAGTATGGACAATTGTCAATTAATTTAATTATATTGAGTGCAGTTCCAGTGCAAATACTAACATCATAAAATACAAAATTTTAACAGTATATTTAAACTGATCTAGTAAATTGTAAGCTATTATTATATATTATTTATAAAAAAAAGGCAATTTGCTTTCTCTAAACTGACTTAAATCGTTACTTATTTCTATTAATACTCACCATTAGATATCAATTAAGATCAAAGAGTATGTTCTCAGCTGTTCGAAAATACCACTTACTTCATTTTATAATGATCTTACTTTTCTTACTTCTACACTGCAAGAAGCAATTCCTGCAACCTGCGCAAAAATCCCAAAGACACAAGCACCCAGTAAAAGGACAGTACGAGTTCCAAAGTTAAGACCTGAATAGCTACGCGAACCTCATAACAGCCATTAGGTTATCATCGTAACTTATTACCCCCAGAGCCTCTATTATAACCGAAATCGAAGCGAACCCACCTGCGACTTCATTTAAATAAAATACGGGAGTGCCTGCGCATTTTTATCGAAACCAGAGCGAGTTACATTTGTTCCGCCGCTTTGTGTACGAGCACAAATTCAATTACTAGAAAGAAATACATTGCTTTCCCAGGACTCTGAGGCGGGGTATTAAATAACTGCAAAACGGTTATGGCGCAAGAAAAGAGTTGGTTTTAATAGTCTACGCTGGGCGCCGGAAATATTGAATTGGATTATTTATTGCCGACAACGAGGTTTACGCGATGCAAAACGTGCCAAGCGTTTTTAAAATGAACACAAATTTTGTAGCGACGTTTTGAAATAATTTAATTAAATATTTCAGATGTTTACAATTTACTAAAGCAAACCACAGGGCTAGTGAAAAAATGTCCTTTTTCATGCAAGCAGACTGGGTGAGAAAAAAACACAATAATCCTGTGAAATGCATACAAGTCATGACGAGGATCAATAAACATTTTCAATTTCCAATTTTCAATTAACCGAAGGGTCCCCCAGTCGGATTGTGGTATGTTGGACGGGCGTCAATTGGAGGCGGTGTGAATTGAAAACGAAGCGATATTTTTGCGTTGCATTTGCATAGATTACTTTTGTCATTTTTACAATTTCTAGAGCAACTAGACAAAAAGGACAACCTAATCAAATACTATACCTGTTCTTTGAAAACATTTCTCTATTTACTCAAAAATATGTAAAATAAATAATTTTCTTTTTCTTGACAGCAATTAATGATGAATTCAATTTCATATATCAGTTCATCTCAAATTAATTATATCCATGATGTAATCAACCAAATCGCGTGTTTAAATCATATTTGCTCTAACCAATTCAGATATCATCAGCAGTGTGATTAATTATTTTTTATTTTTTGCTCTCAAAACTTTTCTCATCCTGCTTCTACTTTATTTTCTATTTTTTTTCCTTTTTGCTTTTATATGAATGTTTTAAAGTTTGCAGCTTTAGATAAAGGATCCACACTTGCTGTAAATTTGCTTTAGGAAAATTTAAATGATAATAGAATATAAACCGCGTCTTGAAGCGTGAATGCCCGCTTGATAAGTCCGTTGTAAGCTACCGGCTGTCTTCGCCCCTGAAAGGGTTACAATGGCGTCTAGTGGCATCTAAAGCTGCGCATTGGAAAGTGATCCTGATTTTAGCTGGGGCTATTATTTTCCTTACGCATATTGTGACATGCCTCAACACCTTAAAGCGGTTGAAACAAAAGCTCCAGCTTTGACACTTTCCGTTTGGAAGGTTTCCATATAGAGCGTGATTCGCATTCAAAGAAATTGTCAAGTTTGAAGTGTTGATAAGGCTATCTTTGTGTGGTACTACTGACTTTACTTGGCTTAAATCAAACTAAAGCCTGAAAATTATAGCAGTAATTGATTTTTATTCTTGTGCTAAAATTTCTCTAAATCATTTAAATCTCCAAATTAAACAATTTTCCCAAATAATTTGTCACTTTTAAAACATCCGTGAAAATATTATTCTTGATTTCCATTTGTCTTTTGATAGTCGTTTGTTCCGTTTTTTTTTTGTATTCTTGTTGCTTTTTAATAAAATTGCTTTAGTATTGATTCCACCCTAGCCTGATACTGATTCATTCACTCTTTATGCATCTTCTCTCATCACAGATAATTCCCAGCCGTTGCCGACTTTCATTACTGTTCATTCCGCTCATTTTTTCAGCATCTTCCTCCTAAGACTTTTACTTTACTTCCCATTCATGTGAATTCTATAATGCTAGCCAAGTTACTGGTGCTGTGGAGCGCTAAGAAATTGAATCCAGAGTAATGATAACTTGAATATACCTACTAGGCTACTACTGGGCGCATAGATATAGATGTATATCACGGAAGGCAATTAAATAAGGGTCGCAAAATCCTAGCAACCCGGATCATCCAGATTAATGTTAAAAGGGAAGTTGATCTGCTTAAAAATTTGACTTTTGGGAAAGAACAGGAACGCATGAGGGAAGAATGGAGGAGCATTTGTAACTGTTTCAAACAATAATTTAAGGGTTGGTTACATGTAGCAGGAATGTAATAGATTTTCCAGTTAATATAGGTACATAATTTAGTTGGATTAATTGCGTTTGAATTAGAAATGTACGGTGACATTCTAGCAGTATATGGGAGGAAATTAATTTGGGGAAAAGTTAATCTATCTTAGTCCCTTAAATTTAATAAATAATAATTTTAAGCAAATTCTTTTAAGCGTCAATATAATAATATGAATTTCTTAGTATTTTGTCACATGGTATTAAATTTCCATTTTATACTTTTTTTTTAAATTTTTAAACATCATTATTTGATATTACCATGGGTTTTCGGCTTTTCCATCATGATTTTTAGCCAATTTTTCACACTTAACGCAAATGATTGCAAAGTAAAGATAATTAATTCAAAAATGATTTATATTAAATATTTGTAACAACCTGTTTTTGAGTTCAAAAGTCTGAACAGTTTTCCTGCAGCATAGCATACATCGGCCCCATAAAATTTAACCGAGTACCTAGCATGTCGCCGCCGTTGAGTTTAACGCTCAGATATTACTTTAATACTTATTCTCATACTCTCCCTCATACAAGAACAAATATAGTAAAGGAGCTTTTAGTATGCGAGATGCATCTCCACCGTGTGCATCTTGAGGAAAACCTCTTGGCGATAAAGATAAAATCCGCGTGTCTTGTATCAATCTTTTGATATATGCTACGTAACTACAAGTGGGAGATATTAAACTCACAAACTTCATCATCCAAGGTCATAGTTGCTCTTCAAACGTAATTTCTTTGCAAGATTTAATATACTAAAATCTAATTCAATTGTTCAGGATAGTTATTGGGGCAAAGTAAAGGTAGAGTAGGAGATTATTGTTGTAGACGTAGAAATAGCTTTAAGTGAATTATTTGCTGGTTACGTCATTATTGCCTTAGCATTGTCGATCCTATATCTTCGCATCTTTCCGGACGGTGCCAGTGGCTCGTGAAGACAACAAAAGTCCAAATGATTTAACGCTAACCGTGCGGGATAAAATAATAACAGCCAAACAATAAGCGGGATAATGGAAGAAATGCAGACTTGGATAAACAAGCAGCAATAAACAGCTATAAAATGGATCATAAATGAAAAATTGGTAGTTTGTCAACAAAACTCATTCAAAATTTTCTGGAAATTTACTATGACTACTTTTAAATTTATTAAAAAAAAAGAATGTTTAAAAAAAACTCACTATGTTTAAAACAAGCATAGAAAATGTTTTTTGTGAACAAATTTCAAAATGTAATATTAAAAAATTAAATAAGAAAAAACTTTTAAATTGAGTAATATTTTCCGGAAAATACAATACTGTGGCCATCTATCGAAAGTTTCCTAAATGTACACTTGGGAAACTCAACACAGGGTGGAAAAACAAGGGTCGATAACAGGATTTTACGGGAAAACTTCAATGCTTGCGCAAGACACCAACATCAAATTTATCATAAATTTTTTTAAATAAATATTTTTAATTGATTACAATACATAATAAATTAGGTAATTTTCTCTGCTCTTTTACACGCTAATTAATTATTATTCTTCATTTAAAACTGTTTTGAGTTGGAACAAATTACCTAGAGAATAATAATGCACCACTCGCTTTTAATTTGCCTACTTCACCACATTGCACCAATTACAACAATGTAGCACGCATGCAATTCGCAAGTTTGCAAGCAAATTGTTTGCAAAATGAGGCTAAATTATTGACTGTTAAATTGCGCCCGCTTTAATGCGAAATTATTCACACCCTCGCGCTTCCTTTGTACGATTTCTTGAACGCGCGTTTTCTCTACTTAATTATTAAGCAAGTTCTAAAAGCATTCGGGTGCAATTCTCGCAATGTTGTAAAATTCTATTGCCGCCAACCTCTCAGAGTTTGGTGAATTGATGTACATATTTAGTGGAATGTTTTTAGAAAAGTGTTAATAATGATTACAGCCAAAAACTATTGCCGGAGAGAATAAATTGCCTCAGTAAATTTATTCCTATATATGCCACTTACAGTGCGTGCCGTGTCAAGTAGACATTGAAAAAATTTAACGTAAACATTATGTTTTCAATTAGAACAACTTGTAGATATATATGCAATATATGCGCGCGCTGCTGGAAGCAGGAAACGTAGCGGGAAACTCGGAAAATTTTCCGAGCGTCAGCAGTTCAGTAGCGGTCGTCATGCGGCGAGCGCACGACGCTCAATGGATGCCCAACGCGCTCTCGTGCTCCGCATCGCAACCCTTGTAATTATACAATATTTATTTCAACAGCAAACAAGAGTAACATTGGCAAAACAATTAGGTAAGAATTTTTAAACTTCTTGCATACTGTTTTCCATCTATTTTAAAAAATATTACCTCTACTTTTTATTGTTTTATTTTTACCTACATATTTTACATTGTTTTAAAATGCACTATAGGGTAGATTAGAATATTTGATGTTTATTTGGTTTTAGTTTTTTTGTGCAGAAGTAGTTGTAGTTTCAATGATGGAGGCGCCTGGCGCGTGGCACTGAAAACTCCCAAAACACGCGAATTATTAATTAATAAAATACGCGCATTGCAGTCAACTTAACTTTTAAATATATATTTGCATTACTCTTGAACCTTGTGATCATCACTAAAAAATGTCCAACACAACATAAGAGAAGATATAGAAATAATGAAATATTGATATTCAATTTTTATTTCATTATTAAATAATTTAAAAAACATGTCTTAAAAGTAAACCTCTTGATTTCCCAACTGCAATAACGTAACAACAAAAAGTAAATTACGATACACTTTTTCACATTATAGCGTTTCTTGACGTCTGCCTTGAGTGCTCTCGTGTTGATTGCCGGTAATAAAGCTTGCAAATTAAAATAGAAATGAAAATACACACAATGCAGATGTTTCAAATGCAAAATGTCCAACCATTAATAAATTCTCTGTTTTGCAAAAAAGCGCAAAAATGCAATGCAACGAAGGATCATAGCAACATGTTTCATTGTTTTCCCTATTCTCATCTCCCGCTTTCTCAAAAGCCTTGCATCTGTACATGTCTGAATAGCACAGGCATAACTTTTGCTTACCGCTCTGAAGAGAAGCAGACGCAGGCCTTAATTTGCTCGCGAAAATATGAAACGTGCTAATTACGTTTCTCGCTTTTCAGCTTTTCAGCTACGTTGTGCAGGTTAGACAAGGTTATGGGGTTAACCCCAGCTCGGCGACGGGGTTTATAATGCTTTTATTTGTTTTTTTATTAATTAAAAACTCAGATGGTCACCAACCAGCTTAAGTAATTAATATTTTGCACGTTGATATATATTTTTAATTTCCTTGTTCTAAGAAAAGTAGGAAATTAATTGTACTTATTGCATGAAGAGTGTTGAGATTTGTTTGTATCTTACTTTTATACTACATTGGGTCCTTCATGCCTGGAGAAACAAGTATCTTCAATTACGACATATTCACTGTTATTAGCCTCTTTGCATTGCTAATGAGACCTCTTGCAGCGAGCGCACAATGTTGGTTGTTTCGCGCTTTCGCCGGCCAACCTTGATGATGGTGGCACAGTAAATCGACCACCGGCGCTTTCACCATGCACTGTTTTTACTGGCAGCCGAGATTAAAAACGCGCTTGGTTCCAATTTCGGCTTTAATTTCAAAGAGCGCGCTTTTGGTGAACAATGCTGAAAAGGTTCCAGCTTTAAAACGTGCTATGACTAACGATATTTCGCTTATTGTTATTTCTCCTCTTGTGGTGTGGTATTATTTTAAGTTTTTAATGCGTGAACTTACTGAGGCAATGATATATTTTAGAGATGGTATCAAAAGATTGATTATAATCAACCACACCTATTCAATTTAATTAAAAGTTGTAAAAAAAATAGTTTAAAGTTAATTACACTTAGTCTAAATTTATGACATAGGAAACCACAGCTTCTTATGGTTGAGCGGTAAACAGTTGTGATTGTCATGCACCAGGAAATAAGATACTTTTGGGAACCGCAAAGCGTTCCGTATCGTTGATATGTGACGTTTTAATTAAAGACTGCAACAACATGAGAAGATATACGGAACCGATTGAAACAAATGCCAATGTGTTTTATACTATATGTAGATAATCGATTTTAAAGCTTTTTTACAGAAGAACTCTCCCAAAACATAAAATGAATTGAATTTAAAATGTAAAACAATTTCAAACGTGCTTACACGTAATATTTTATCAAAATACTAAAATCTACTCACGTTCCCCGTTATAAAATGCCATAAATATCACAATTAAGATTCATATAGTCTAGTTTGTAATTGAAATCATTCCTCGACTCCACTGAAGATATAATAAATGCCCTAAGCTGATTAGCAGCTCAATTCCGAATAAGAATGCGTGCTGGGATTGCTCTCTAGTAGTGAGACTCCAAGCTCGTTGTCGCAGACAGCGTGAAAATGCGAGAAAAGCCGAGGAAACGAAAGGTTATTTGCCGCTTGCGCTAATCTCTTGCACAGATAGCACGTTAAATAATAGCCTGCTTTTCTTTGCGCCAGCATCAGCATTCAGATGCTGATCAGCGGATCGCTGTTTTCATATTTATATTCAAAGTTAATTTATTTCTGAGCTTTTGGAAAGGGATGCAATCTGAAATCTGCTTGCAAAAGTAAAATTTTGCCGGTAATGTCAACATCGAAGTTTATTGCAAGTGATTTTATTTTTTTTACAGAAAATCCCAATTTCCACGAAGCCATTGAAAACGTGACTGTCACAACCGGAAGAGAAGCAATACTCAAATGTGTTGTGGATGATCTAGGACTTTACAAGGTACAAAAAACATGCTTTTTTCAACTCTAAATTGATGAAAAATGAGCAATGATAGAAATTCTAGAGCGGGAGATATTAATTTCTTTTGACGGAAAATTCTCTTTGTAAATTCTGAAAATTTTGTTTGCGACCAAATAACAAACCCAGTGGATGGTAAATTATCGACATGCCCGACTTGAATATCGCGTGTGGAGCCAATTCCTGAAAAGCCGTTTTCCAACAGTGTTGGCGAATGAGTAAAAATCGCAATCGTAGCCTGTTCTAATATTATTACCCAAGCGCTTGCATTAACCGGGGGCAAAGTTGAAAATTGCTGCAAATTGCGTCAATAATACATGGGAACTACACGTAAAAGAAGTACAAATTAAGGAGTAATTGGCAAAAATGAATATCTCAATGATTTCATAGACAAGAACACAATATATTTTTTTCAGAATACTTTTTTAATTAGTGTTAAAATTTTTTGAATGCAAATTTTATGGATTTTTTTTGGGGATATCAGTTTTACCATAAAACTAAAGAACAGAAAAAATCACACAACATTAAAACAATAAAATAAATATTTACAAACAAAACGTAAATTATTCTTAAAGTTGTATCAGTACAAAAACACAAATTTCTTATTATAATAAGTTTCCTTCCAACACATTTTTGATCTTTTTTACAGCTCGGCACTTTCCAGTGATTCTGTGATTCAATTTCCTGTCGGCTGCAAGTTTCTTACCAACAAATTGCAGCTAAACAAATAGAATTTTGTTATTTATTATGATACGTAAAATGCAGTTTTATCATTTTATTTGTAGCAGGTATGAATAAACAATCTGCATACATAAAAAAAGTAGCATTAATTATGAACCGCCTCGGAGCATGTCTCACAGACTGCGAGACTCCTGAATAGGATGTAGGAATAGAACGTAAAAGATATAAAACTGCCACTTTTACTACATTCCGCACAAAGGTTTTCCAAAGCTGGAAGAGCTTCGCCAACCGCACGTGCACGTGAGATTCAAAAGTATCAAAAGCAGCGCGTGTTTACGTTTAGTGCTAGTCGGGAATACATTTATATTAAATTATCCACACTTTTAGCTATGTATTGTAGTATAGACACATGGGAACTGATATAGGAAAGGTGCATGTAAATTTTATATAATTTTTACTATCGTGGGATTTTACTGTCGACCGGAGTGGATCTTGGATTGTGTTCATGCAATTGACATGCGTTCACCTTTTCCTGTGGAAATGTCAAATGTATCACATTTTATGCAAGGCACTATCAAAATGTCAATGTAGTTCTTGGGGCTTGAGATTGGGTTTTAACATTTTAGGTTGCTTGGTTACGGGTAGATACTCAGACAATCCTCACGATCCATAGTCATATCATCACGAAGAACGTAAGAATTGGAGTGACGCACAGTGAAAAGAGAACTTGGTTTCTCCACATCAAAGAAGTTAAAGAATCAGATCGAGGATGGTACATGTGTCAGATAAATACTGATCCTATGAAAAGTCAAGTCGGTTATTTAGATGTTGTTGGTAAGTTGGTAACTATTATAACCTCTACACGAAACTGAACTTTTTCTCACAGTTCCACCAGATATAGTTGATTATGAAACCTCGCCTGACATGGTCATCACTGAAGGCTCCAACGTGACCATGGTCTGCATAGCGCGTGGTTTCCCCCCACCTACCATAATTTGGAAACGGGAATTCGGCGAAACCATCAAACAGGACAGACGTGACCGCGATGGTATTAACTTTGAATTCTTTTGAAAGCAATGATTTTTGGCTGACACAAACTCGTATATTGATGCACATTAAATAAAGATTATTCTCCGGTAGGCGAGGCAAGCGTCGAGGGCACGACGTTAACAATTCATCATGTGAATAGAAAGCACATGGGTCCTTATCTCTGCATAGCTTCCAATGGTGTCCCTCCGTCGGTTAGTAAAAGGATAATGCTTGTCGTCAACTGTAAGTTGTCCCTCTGCATACATTACATACTCTATCACTCTTGCTTAGACTCAGGAATAGAATAAAGCAATTATTTAATATTTGGTCCTGTCAATATTGGGTGAATATGGAGGGATATAATGTCTACATTGCCTACATTAGTTTAATCAATATTTGCGCATTATATACTTCTGGTGTTTTAATTTTTTTATATTTTGTACATGTGTCAATATGTCCGCTTGCATGTCTACAGTCCCACCGGTGATTTGGATTCAATATCAATTAATCGGCGCATACGACGGACAGCAGATTGTATTGGAATGCAATTCGGAAGCGTTCCCGAAATCAATTAACTACTGGACGCGGGATACTGGCGAGATCGTGCCACAAAGTAAGTGTTATTCAATGTTGTGCAGAGCGCATTTTCGGCTCGGCGGCGGCGGAAGGTCCGATGGACCAGATATAGATGAAGGGAATCAGTGCTGAAAACGGATGCTGTGCAGTTGAGTTGAATTGGCAGGCGTAATTCAAAGATGTGTAAACTGCAAAAGGGGTCCGGAGATCTACTCCAAAACCGCTCTTCTTCTAAAATCGACAACCGCAATTTCAACCTACCAGAACTCCCAAAGACCTTGTATATATTCAAAGATAATACTATGTTTCATTGCATGATTTTAGATGAAAAATACGATCTACATCTTGGACTCACCTCTTACAAAGTCCACATGAAGTTAACCATCCGAAGACTTCAAGCAGAAGACTATGGTATCTACAAATGTGTGTCTAAAAACGCCATGGGCGAAACGGATGGAACAATCAATGTATATCGTAAGTTCATGTAATCATAAGTTAATTCTGCAGTAATTTGTATTGTGCTCCAATAAGTAAAATAGCTGTTGTGGTGTGAGGTAACGTTATTAGCATTCAATTTCATTATTATGTCATTATCTGCACAGGAATTCCCAAACCAGTCGTATCGAACAAAACGACGACACAAAAACGCAAAAGTAAGTCGATTTATTTATCGTCATTAATCACACGGAGAGTTTTTATCTGTCTCCCTCTTTCTGCCACATTCTGCATTGCAACCGCTCTTACTAAAAATCAATATTTACGATATTATCAGTGTTATAGGTAAAAATATAATCGGTGTATATTGAAATTCATCCATGTTAATCTAGCACTGCACTCAGGTGCAATTATATGGAATTAAATTGTCGCCTCGTGGCTTTTAATGGATTAAATTTTCGGTTCTTTTTGTGTTTGTTGGAATGCAGCATTATTCTCCATTCGGAGTATTCCATAAAAATTGAATAAAGTGTAAACGTATAAAAAGTAAGAAAGTCTTGCGTAAATCAAGACCGGGCAGAAATTAAAACGGAAAGATGCAGAATTAAATTCATTATTTTAAATATTCACGTCATCGGGAAGCGGCGGCGGGCGGTGTGTTTTCGCCGTATTTTTAAAGTTATCTCGCATAAAGTTTCCTGGAGTGCCGCCTCCACTCTAATGCTACCGCTGGCGCGCCGCACGAGTAATGAAGGATGAACACAAAAAACGCAGCAATGAGGTTGTGAAAAAACTCAAAAAGCTTTTTAAAAATTGATGCAACAGAAATATAATTACATTTTAGTCTTAATGTTTTCTAGCATGATCCATGTTTTGTTATAAATTAATAAACAATTTTGTTAATCTTTAGGCAATAAAGCTTCATCAATTGAATCATATCCAAGTCGAACAAAATCACTTTTCCTGGAGGAGAAGATAAGTGGAACCGCAGGATTGGTGTCAACAATGAAGATGATTTGGTTGACATTAGGGATGATTTTTATGTTAAAATTCGCTGCAGCAATAAATAATACCCTGTAATACTGATGTATAAGTATCACATTGTATAATTATGTAATTAGACGAAGAACCGCTTTTGATTAATGTGTGATAATTTGTGGAAACTAGAGGGGGTGTAATTTCCCTTTGATATCCTTTACTTATGAGTAATTTGCCAGTAGTCTGGGGAATGATTTTTTAATTTTTTTTCAATTGTTTCTCTCGAGGGCTTTAATCGAATTGTAGCAAGAGGGAAATTGACTAACTAAACAGCTAACAATTAGCTGAAAACAAACCAGCATAATAATGCGCATTGTCTAAATGAACAAACCAGCCACAATCGTGGAATAAACGTGGAGCATATTGCGCACAATGGTGATAGATATTCCACGCGTGTTTACCTGTCAATTGGATGCCACGTGCGCACGCTTCATGCACTAGTGAGAGTTAATTTACGGAGGCGTAATTAATCTTGCACGGCGTGCATGTACACACCGCACGTTGTGTGCAAAGTGCAAACAATTGTGGAGCAAGCGCGCTTCATAATAATCACCCAAGGTAATTTCAATATGTTCCTCTCACTTCTACGTTAACCACACCTCATCTGTCCTCTTCTTTTAGTGTAATTTCCGCTGCAAAAGAAATTCTTTTAATTTGTTTGATTCTTGCAAGTTCCTTGAAAACGCATAATGTAATTCAGCTGCGTTGTAACTGTCCACCTAGTAGACCACTTAAAGCTTTCTAAAGGGCTCTGCTTGGCTATTGGGGTGGGTTGGTTGGTGGTGACAGCTGGTAGATAGTGCGGTGGCACGCGATCCCAGCACCAGCTTGGGTACTTGGCTAAAAGGGTTATTATAAACGCGGCAGAAAGCAATCAGGGAAGTATGTCTTATTTATCGTGTGGCACGCTTTGCATAGATTTGTTTGCGCCTATGATAGGTAGGAATGGTGGCTATAGAAAAGTGGAGGGGAGATTGTTGGATGCCCAACGTGTGTCTGGCACGCATATTCAAGGGGCAGCTGTTGTGCTATTCGATTTCAAATGACAATAAATAAAATTGGTGGAATTGGTAAGGAATACACAATAATATAATAACATATTGGGAGGTAAAATGAACATAAAATGGTCATTTGTATTAATTTATGCAAGGAAAGTTAGATATAAATCTAAATGGAATTTTGCAACAGAAATGAAAAACTTAGGCGGTAATCCTTGAGATATTTTGTCTTTTTTACTGATTTTTAAGAAATATAAATAAAGTTTTATGGAAAATTACTAAAACATAGTTGATGGCAGTTAAACATGCGGAAATCTCAATTTCCTGCCGTTAAATTAACATATCTTGGAAACCAATTTCTTCTTAAAATAACCCTACATTATTACCATACCTTTCTACTCACCTTTTTTAAGTAATTTACACCCACCGCATTTTCGCCACTAATTTCCGCTTTTTCCAAAAAACATGCTCTCACCTTCAATAAACAACTAAATTTAACCGCCCCAAACCATTTCTGCTCATTCCTGTTAAACGTTCATGACCCGCATGAATGCTGTTGTTTTACCTCTCCCATTCTCAGCAACTCCTGCTCTCCAGCATCTCCTTTTTGTGTCCTCCTGCTTCGAGTACCTATTACGTCCCGGCGTGGCACAGGATGCGTGCCAGGCGTATCAAAAAGTCGAATTGTCGGGAAATTGCCTTGCCGTGAGATACGATTCTTTGAATCCACGCCACCCGCACGACACGCGGGAACAATGCCAGTGCCAATTTGGAGCTAATGAAATTTATCTAACGCTTTTTTAAAGCTTTACATATAAATTGGTTTATTTCGAGCAAGGAAGTAGTCTTTAACAGAGATTAATAAATAACCATTTAAGGAAAAACAGAAAAAAAAATGAGGGCAAAATTGTGATAGGTAAAGCTATAGGACCTAAATTAATTTCACAGTGTTGATGATTTTGTTAACAATTGTTTAATTTGTATTTTATTTCATATTTTGATACAACGTTTTATTATTGTTGCAATGTTGATCTAAATCTTGTGCTGACCCCTGTAGCAAACTGAAAAATACAACAAACTGGTCAACCAAAAGTAGAAAATATAATCGAACAAAACAATAATTAAATTAATTTGAGTTGCACAATTATATACAAATTTCTGATATTGTTTTATGATTTCACAAAAGAACAAAGTGAAAAACAATTTATAATATAAAGAAATATGGTATTAAGTAAAAAACTATTTATTTATACAGTTCATACAGTTTTTTACCTCCAACTATTTTAATAAGGGTTGAAATTAATTAAAAATGTATTGGTAACCCAAATAACATTCTCTTGTTTGTAATATTGATCCCGTTGCATTTTTACAACCGCAATTAATATTTGGAATAAATAATTCTCCAAGCAAAACATAAATAATGTTAAATGCTGTTTGCAGATTTTTTTATACACAGCTCAAAAATCATTCTTTGTATTTTCATAGCATTTTACTTTCTATTTTACTATGGGTTTAATTAATTTCTTAAGGGTTTCTCTAAAAAAATTAAAAATAAAATTAGTACATCCTTTACACTTTGTAAAGCTATTTACGTTAAGTAAACCTAACACTTAACTATGCAGTACTTTGCAACATCCGCAGCATTATGATTATTCATTTGCCTATCAGTATTGTTCCATAAACAATTGTTGACTATGTTATTTCATTTACTCCTAAAAATATTGCTTAGAACCTATACAGGAATTTTATTACCTCACCCTCTTCTCCTCTGTATTCGTTTTCTTGTTTAAATGGATTTCCTTCTTATTAATTTATTTGTCTTAAAGTTAATGATAATATTATCATCAGTCCATGTTTAAATTTTAAAAGCTTTTCCGCGTTCAGAAAATCAGGAAGCATCCTCAACAACGATATGTTTTCTTCCAGCGCCTTTGCCAGTAAGTCTAGCAGAACGCAGCAGGAAACTCATAAGGAATATAAATCTATAAATCTATCGCCAAACGGAAGCTGCATCAATGACAATGTGACGCATGACGCACAAAGACTTTCTGCGTTTGGTTTTGCTCTCATTCATTTCAGTTTGTGCAAGGGACGCACACTATTGTTGTGCTCGTTTGCGATGCCTCGTATTCTATACAAAAGTCGGGGAAGAATGGTAATGGGGCAGTTTTCCACGGACTTATTGCAGAACCAAAGTCAGTACGATTGAAATTGTCAATAGTGAGACTGGTGATTTTATGCTAAAGCAAGCGTTGTAGTAGTCATCTTCTTGGAAGAGGGAATCTGGTTGATCTTCGACATCTAAGGAAATGATAGACAGAAAACTACAACATGATGGTGATACTTCAGGTTACAATAAGGTCTTTGATGGTAACTTGCCTGCTATGGGAGCATTTTCAATTACTTCTGTTAATTCGTTTGTTTTTTTACGGAATTTGCCTGTAAAACAATTTTAGCTAAATTAAATCCTTGTGTAGTTAATTTGGTGTTGATTTATAAAGCAAATAAATTACATTATTGTATGACTTTTGTACTAGCAGTCATCACTCTAATAACTTTGAACAACCATTGTCTAGTGTTTGATTAAGCTTTCCTAGGTTAAACTCTGAATTATCCTGTATAGCCTTGGAAGGTTAACCGTAACAGTTACCGCGCTCGCTGTGCTTTAATTATTAATCACCTTATATATTTAGTGGAGCGTTTACGACTCACCTTTTCGAATGCCATTGGCGCGTCGCGACGGCTTGGGTATCTCTGCAACAAAGAAACAGTAGAGTTAAGAAGCAAAACTTTTAATACGAAATTATTCATGCGTTTTCCATGCTCATCCCTCCACCATTGTCCTTTCTATCATTTCCCTTACCCAAAAAGCTCTCCTTATAGAAAGCATTGAATTAATCTTCAACTTTTCATAAAGACGTAATTCTTCCATGATTTTAATTGAATGTTTGCATCTTTATATGTGGATTAATTAAATGCCCTTTTGGGGTAGTTTTGTGTATATCTAACTTGTCCCTGGTAAGTATTAAAATATAATAGAGTCGAGTATAAATTAGTTTATCTAGTGGCGCATTTTATATAGAGTCTTTGATGCGCGTAATTCAATCGCGACGCGGTTCGCTAGTCAAAGTTTAGAACGTATAGCCCGCGCTGCAGCGATTTCCATCTGAGTAAAAGCCGCCTCTTGAGGCGGCGCGTGCACTGCAGTGCAGCCTGCCATAAGTTTCAATCCAACCAAAGAGTTAATTCCGGCGAAAAGAGACGCGCCGGCGTCTGCGCCGGGGCCCTTATCGAAATCGCGCATATTTCTCAAAGTGCCTTAATTACTTTGCAAATATAATTAATTAAAATTTCATTGCTGGAAGTTTGGCGTGAGAAGGTCTGCTATCGTCGTGTACGGAAAAACGCGGACAATCGGCGTCAAACATTACGTATAACTTTCAAGCGGGTATTTCAAGTTCTAAAAGAGAATAAAATACAGAAAATGATTTACCTATTAATGCTATCATCAACAAAACATTTAAGAATATTTTGATTTGAACCTTAATCCATATCCGTTTTACAATGAATTAAAATAGAATTTATTAAGAAGCGCTTCGGTTCTGGTCGGTTCCTTTAATACTGCGACTACACAAAATTACCACAACACGATAAAAAAAATCTTTTCTTCTAACACCAGCACTGCATTTCTTTATCTTGCCCATTCTCTGCCGTTTCCTCCTTGAATATTTATTCATATGACGTCTGCTGCACTCAAACAAAATTTGCCTACCCTTAATAGATACACGCACTGTGCCCTGATAAAACACCCCTATTTCATGCACACATTTCCAGTTTATATAAATATTACGCGAATATATCTTCTGGCTGTTTAGTAGGGATCTCATGTTGCCCCTAGAAAGGATGCTTCCAAAAGTAGTAGGAAACCAATCGAAATAATTCAACTGCATCTAGTTTGTATATACATACACCAAGGGTAAAAGTCGGCATCAGAGGGTGAAAATGGATTGGAATCCTGAAACTTACCGTAAAGTTGAATAGTCCCATCGGTATCTCCGAGTGAGTTTTTCGCGATGCACTTATAGGACCCATAATCGCTCAAGGAGACTGCCTTGATGGTCAATTTCATGTGGATCTTGTAGCCGTTGTCGATAACGGCCACTTCATACTTTCCACCTTGAACATAATTGAATGTTTGCCGTTGAGGAATTAATTGAATTGCTTGTGTGTGATGATAATGTTTTTGCCGGCCTTTTGTTGTTTTGTCAAGCTGACTTTAATCTATGATCGTTGGATCTTGTCGAAATCGAAAAGTAAATAATTGCAGAGTATACACATCGTAATAGATCTTGCTGGACCACTCGCGGTCTGCGCGGAAGAAATGGCTACCAAAGGTTTTTTGCTGGCATTGAGACATTTATATATTACCTGCCTCTTGACTTGGACCTCTAGTCAGACCGCCAGTCCTTTGCCTTTATATTCCAGTGCTTTGTGTTGCTTTCCTTAGTAATCCTTTTTATTATTATTTTCACTTACTTTGCGGAACGATCTCGCCATTGTCCGTGGTCCAGTAGTTGATGGATTTCGGGTACGCTTCCGAATGACAATCTAAAGTGATTTGTTGATCTTCATATGCACCAACCATTTGATTTTGAATCCATATCATTGGTGGAACTGCGGGCAAATATTTAGTCTTCAAAGTTTACAGAAGAAACAAATAAAATCCCTTTAGCATTGTACGTTTATTACCATTTGGAGTTATATGATCTTTGAATGGACTTACAATGAACTACAAGACTAATCCTTTTACTAACAGATGGAGGTACCCCATTTGAAGCTATGCAGAGATAAGGACCCATCTGTTGTCTTGTAACCCTCGTGATATTCAATATAGGACCCTCCACGCTTGCAACTGCAACGCAAAAATTCACAAATGTAAATTCAATAACTACAACACGGTGCTCTCAGCCCATGCCAATATCGATTTGATTGCTCCGGTTCGAAGAGCTCTCTGGCATGGACATATCGACATAGAGTAAATAATGCAGGTGCAAAGCGCATCCGTGCAGGCGCTGCATTATTGTTTCAGCGAACATTGGCCGACCTGCATCGGTGATGATGTGAACCGCGCTCTTGACACGCATACGTCTCCCGCTCCCAACGTGTAAATCTGGCAGGAAGGCAACGAATCGCTGATCAAACAACGTGCGCCTGTGGATGGACAATGTTTAATCGATTACGGACACTTTACACTTTTGAATTACTTGGAATTGGAGCCCATGTTGTGCTAAACTGCTCGAAATGAAGTTATTACAGATGAATACAAATTGCAATTTGCGTGGGAATGACTTGGAATTAAATATGTTCTAAAGGTGACATTTGATTAATTTTTTCAATATTAGAGTTTTTAATAATTTACCTTCTTCGCCTGCAATCGTTTGTAGAAGATCCCCACCTTCACGCTTCCAGGTTATGGACGGTTCCGGTGACCCTTTGGCCACACAGCGGAGGGCCACATTGGAGCTCTCCCGGACGATCATGTCCGTGCTCGTCGGGTAATCCAATATGTCGGGCGGCACTGCAAACACATACACAACAAGGTGACGACGGCCATGTCAATGGGTTTGTTCTGCACGCGCGATTTAATTGTTTGCAGTCCCCACGTTGGTGTCATTAGTTTCTCGTCAACCCCAACGCAGATTAGTGCATGGCTTAGAAAAATAATCGCTTATTGTGTATTAAAACGTCCAGGCTTTCATTTCTCCAAGCATTGTTTGTAAACAAGAATAACATGAATGAACATTGTAGGCAGTATGAATATTGTGATTAGGTAATACCCAGGGAGAGGCACTGGACAGGACCTTGTCTTGCTTTAATATAAATCAATTAAACAGGAGAGACGTTGAGATGTCGCGAGGATTTAGCGTTATGTTATTTGATGGGTGATTTACATATATTTGCATGTTATTGCCGCGGTGTGGAACAAATTTGTCGGCTTGGTGCCTTTGGGAGTCTTGTGGAGGCAGCTAGAGTGGTTTTACCTGTGTGCTCCGAGAAACAAACCGCACCCCATCATGCTTTTGCATGCGAGTTGTCCTCCGGAGCTACATTGCATTTCACTATCGTTGTAGATTATTTATTAAACTGAATTTAAATTGTATACAGGAAAAG
The DNA here is from genome assembly GCA_027574925.1 of Ecitoglossa quadriceps. Taxonomy (NCBI): domain Eukaryota; kingdom Metazoa; phylum Arthropoda; class Insecta; order Coleoptera; family Staphylinidae; genus Ecitoglossa; species Ecitoglossa quadriceps. Next base: position 2,210,793 of record JAODGC010000008.1, read on the forward strand.
ACCAACAAATTCACTACGAATACTATTTTTGTCCAACCTTAGAAGGTCCAGCTTAATATAACCTCAACTAAAAATCACCTTTCCGCTTCAGAAACATAATACAATTTGCACCTTTTGTAACTAATATCTATAATGTATAACTTCCCAAGAGATGATAATATACCGACTAAGTCTTTGAATATCAATAAGTTAGTATTCAGGGTCCCTTAGGTCTTACTAATGTCTAATATCAAGTTGTCTCTAGTATTATAGTGCCAAGATGAAAACCCAAAGATATCCATGTTCATTACATTTCTATCGGGTTTTTGTCCCATTGAATATAATTTTTTATGTTCCCACAACAGGATAATTGTACCAGAAGAATAGAAATGACTTAAATTAGGTGAGAAACAATCCCCTTTTACATCCTTTATTTCTATTGTGCATTGTAGGACAAGAAGAAAACAACACTGCAATTCATAACAAATTCCAAAGTGTCCTCTTACAGGTCTGCACTGCTGACTCTTGAAGGACAATGCCACCACGAATAGAAACCTCCCTCCAGGCTTAAACCTCTACAGAAATTCTTTCTGTGTAGAAGTACTACTGCTTGTATTTCTACAGCAACATGTATAAAGGATTTGTATACAATTTCCCAAGGATCAAAACAACAGCAATCTACAATCGTACTTCGTTCACTTGTATATGGTGCATTGCCTTCAGAGACATAATTGGACTTTTGGATATTTTCTGCTACTTCAATATTTACGCACCTACTGTGTCCAAATATCCCACTTGGCTTTTCATTGGATCGGTGTTGATCTGACACATATACCAACCCTTATCCGATTCGCGCACCTCTTTGATGTGCAGATACCATGTCTTATGTTCACTGTGTGTGACGCCAATGCGGTGGTTCTTGGTGATGACATGACTGTGGATCGTGAGGATGGTCTGCGTGTCAACGCGCAGCCAGGCGACCTGTAAGGATACAAATTTCATTAGAATGTGACATATTTGCGTGGAACGCCAAACAATGCGGATGCTGGCTGGAGAGTAGAAAGATTGAGGGGAGACAAGTTTTATTGCGAGTTGTTTTATATTGACGGATGTTTGATGGGCAATGGAACAACGATGAAAAAGGGGGAATATAAATAAATTGACTTATGCGAGTATACAAAGTGTTTTAAATATAGTAGATGGCACTGTAACTAATTATTTAATCCAATTTAATTAGAATGAAGCATGGGAGGATGTTGCAGGTTTAGAAAAATTTAGTGGCTTGATTAGTGTCTATGTTGAATTTTCCTCAATTTCCAATGTAATTATTTTTATTCGTAAAATTCACGTCATTCTATATTTTGTATTTTTTCTTTAAAATATTTTTGAAATATGTACCAAAAAATAAAACGCACGAAATAATCCTGGATAGCAACTTCCTTCCGTTCTGAAAATAAAACAAAATATCACCTCTCTTGGAGAATATAAAGAAAACGGAAAGCAATTCGCGTTTTTTATGCGCATAGGGCACACGACCCTCCGTGCCCGAGCCCATTTATTTATTACAACTATTCGCAAACAATGAAATATGCATATAAGGTAAGCAATGGGACCAGCATAAAAAATGTGCTCCTGGACAAAAGTAGATGTGAATATATTGCAATACAACATTGAAATTGAAAGCAGAAACAGAAAATATAAATTAAATTATTTCCATAAATTACAATCCAATAAATCACAGTTGTGCTAAATATTTAAATAACCAATTATTTTATTATTCTATTATGCTTTGATTTCGCTACGTCAGGCACAAAGCTGGTGTTAAACAACACGTTAATAAATTATCGGGTGAATTAATGGACCGCAGTCGGATTACAAATCAATGAATCTGTCGGCACTGGCCGAATAGAATAAATGGAATAAATATGATTTAATGAAGCGCAATTTATACAAGTTTAGCGCTTAGTGTTTGTCAAAGAGATTTTCGTAAGTAGATTATTCTAGTTTACCTGTGCTGCCATTTCTTCCACAAACATTCAAAAGCTGCTTGATATTTATACTATTTGCGCGCAGACATAAACTGTCTTTATTCTGCATAATCCAGTTTGTTAAACTTAAAATCCGACGATGCTTGCTTTATAAGTTTCGGCATCTTGGTATTTTTAGAATTATTTGCCGTAAATAATCAACACCCATTCCACTAATGACTTATATAATATTAACGTATAATGTAGGCATTAATTGTGCGATTTAACGAATTGATAAACAATCTCACAGCAATTAAATATTAATTAAAATCGCGGCGTACACACGTTCGCGTTTCCAGCAAGCACCTGCGCAAACAATCGCGCATTTCATTTCGTCTGCCTATTAATAAAATGCCACGCGTCGCTTTTCGCTGGCGCGCCTGTGGCGGCGGGTTCGCATAAATACCGCGTGCAGCCGTCAGCGGCGGCGGGCAAGAAATAGAGCCCTCATAATTACGCGCAAGCGGCCCATTTGTAAACTTAAATTGAAATCGCGCTTACGTGGTAATTGTGCGATGGCTGGGAAACGCAAACAAATTTTCGGTACGTCGCGTTAATCTCGTAATCTATATGTTACCGAAGCGGAAAAATGGATAAATGTACAAGCATTTAATTCGTATTGTATTCTTTAGGGATGTAGAAACTTGAAAAATGTATTTCTGAAACAAAGATGCCACTGCAAAATCTCCTCTATCATGAATCACCTCTCCTTGCCTCATTCCACTTACCTTGTACTGTCCTAAATCTTCAACCAAACAAGCCATGATTGCCTCTCTACCAACTGCAACAGTGACATTGGTAATAGGCTCGCTGAAATTTGGATTCTCTGCAAGCAAACAAACACAAATTTAGTTTCCTGCTCTTTTCTTTGTATGCTCCCAACTGCAATTGGAGACATACGCGACATTCGTAGGTTCCACCACTATCGATTTAACATTCGAGACTTTTATTTTATCACCCCGGTGTTATAAACATCGCCCTTCATTGCACGACATCTCCAGCAAGTCCTCCACGACCTTATAGTAATTAAGTTTATCGCTGTTTTTATTGTGGCAAATTGTGTGGTTTCATTCATTTTTCTATACTTTCATCTTTGCCTCAATCAGGGATAAAACAGTATCGGTCTTTTTAGTGTTTATGAAAATCTCAATGGCGGCAATTAAACTTTAATATTTCTTCAGATCCAAGAACAATGCCAAACCTAATAATAATCCTCCACCAACAAAATAGACACAAATTTTTGCAAAGGACGTTTCACTCTTCAATTGTAGAACTGCTGCATTTGCCAAACAACATAATGAAAATCAAACACATCAAAGAATGCAAACGTTGCGTAAAACGCAGCATACTGCGCATCACGGGGGTGGCAGTATTCAGCTTATTTCCGGCCACAGTCACCGCCGCCATTGTCCTTTCGTTCGCTCGCCAGGACGTAATTAATTATGAACGCTCCAACACACGTTATTGAACACGTGTTCATGTGTGCATATGTTCGCACAGCAAAGCCGGATGGGATTGTGATGGCACTTATCACACACGAGTGTTGATTATATCACGCATTCGGCAAACACTAGACGCATCTACGTGCTGATTACTCAATTAATTACCTGAATGTTTTATTTACGCGATTGTGCAGTTGTGCATTTTGAGGTTTGGAACGATGCATCGTTTAGATTTGGCTACAGAGTAAATAGTGTGGACTTTTTGGGGAGTGTATCAATTGATTCCCGACGGGTTTAATTTACGGAAGTGCAGTTTAATTTAATGGAGTGCGTTAATGAGCACCTGATCATCAAACATAGTGGGCTCATCAGTAAAATCATGACTTATCAACCAACTATAGACTTTAAAGCGTTCATAGATGGCGCTGTTTATTTATATTGTTTTTAAATTTTTTCATAGTAGATAATTAATGGAGGTAATTTGGTATTAAAAATTACCCTCCTTTGCAATAAGAATGGCTCCCATTATGTAAAATTTCATCCCTAAACATGATCTACATCATCTACATCATATTAAACCTACGCAAGGAAGCCACCATACAAATTTACCGTTTTATAGCTTAATATCAGAGTTTTTTTGCTTTGCAGACACGACAAGTGCATGTTTACAACCCTCCAGATGATGTACGAAGCCACTGGCCAGTTTTATGCGGCGTCGTTAACCGTCCTCCCGAATTGAACGACAGAGGCACATAAATCATTCTTATTACTTCCAACTTAATTTATTCAATAAAGTATGTAATACTCCACTCCCCGAATGATGCAGAAGGAAATAGTTAAGTAGCAATAGTCAGAAGGGATTTATTCATGATGAAATACAGCCTGGAAAAAATAATGTCCGTGATTTTCCCGATTTTTTAATGTCTTTATGAAGGAATAAAACGCGGTGATAAAGTTTTGTCGCGATTTAATTTTTATTGGCTCTACAAACATTAAAACATAGTTCTACGAAGTTAACGCAATAAATTTGCAAAGATATTAAACTTAAATAGCCTATAAAAACTAGCACGTTGGAATAGTTTTAAGGCAGCGAAGTGGCAGTCGCTGCTGCCCTCGGGGGAAGCGACCCGCGCGGGTATAATTGGAATAAAGTTTTATCACACAATCCGTGACGTGCGCGACGTGCCAATACAAGGTGAGTCCTGGATACGTCTATTTTATTCTTCGATAAATGGCAGAGCGAATTTCTATTAGGCGGGGCTGCGATTTAATTAGCATTTAGACCATACTACTAGATAGTAATAAACAAGATTAAATAGACTATAGACCAGATAAATTCAAATTTCATCAAAGGCATATCATTGTGTTTTTTTAAAAATATTAATCAATTTAAAGGAAAAATATTGAATGATTCTTGTTTTTCCGCAACACATTTTACACGTGGTAGACAAGTTCTTATTCAGGTACATTCAAAAGTATCGCAACAAATGCATAAATATTAGCTGTGTGACATGTTGTTGCCATTTATGTGGTATTACAGTGCATTTCTGCAGGCTTTTGCAATAATGAAAAGTAATACTTATTTTATATGCGCGTCGACAAAAGCTATTTTCAATGCAAAGTAGGCTGAACGCATAAAAAGCACAGATGGTTCTCGATCCTAATGAGAGGTTATGATCTCCAGTCCATTAAAACAAATTGCTGTAGCTACCATCACATATTTGCCTTTTGTCTCCAAAGCATTTGTTCCTCTAAAATATGAAAAATATTTTAATCAACGAAATTCAATCATTTCTATGATTAGTCCATCCCGATATACAGTAATACCGAAATTCATTAACCAAAGCCATCACTCAGGGCCAAACCGCTTACAAACATTGCACAATTTATCGATCTGTTAGCGGGAAAATTGCAGCAGAAACCAACAAATAAATTGAAACCTTTCGAACAACAACAACATAATAAAATCTTGCTGGATTTGCGTGCGACCAACGCGATGTGTCGATGCAGATAGAGGAGAGTATTGCAACAGCATTAAAGCGCGTTACGCTCGCGCTTTCATCATAAATATTTAAATTAAAATTTATCCAAACGCGCGCTGTTTGTACACAATACTTGCACGGCAAAGCAAAGTATGCATGTATTTCAATCGGGGAAATTTACGTGTTGGGCTTGATGCACTTGGACTTTTTGATCGTGTTGGACACGATGTTTTTTCGATCTCACATAACACGTGATTTATAATCTACAGATTTATGTCGAACATGACCTGGGTCTGTATTCCAAATAGAAATAATTTACGCTTGCTGAATCTGGGGTATCGATGTAAACTGGTAAAGTAACTTGATTAAATAGTTTTCCTTGTGTAATAGGTTTATTGCGTTTGCAGCATATTTAGCTAGGGTTTCTTTTACGGTCGTGTGGTTGGGGTGTTTGTCATGAGACCATTGGCGCGTACTCAATCAATTAAGCACATTCTCCAAGGATGCGCTCCGAAAGACTGATAATGATAAATACTCCGAGTCGGGTGGAAAGAAGGAAATCCCAGAGCAGCTGCACAACTGAACACCTTCCATCTTTGCCAAGTTTCTGCAAAACTTTCTGACTTTTTGACAGAGGAAACTTTTTACAAGGAACAATGACAATGATTACAAAAAGTCTACAAATTTTTAAATATAAAACAAATTAAATTTATTTAATAAAATAACGAAAGGTATTATTGGAATTTAATTTGTCTGTTATATTTGACCATTGATCCAATTGAGCTTCTAACGTGGGACATAAAATGTTGGATTATGTTTTCATAAACCTTCGTGGTGACCGCTTTTGCATACAATACACATTTGGCAATCTCCGGGATACCTCACCACGCAGCATCTGCATGACAACATGCAAAAACAAATAAATAAAGTAAAGTGCAAAACATTTTGTTATCTCCAGGTCCATAAATCTTACCAAAAGTAGTATATAAACTGCACTTTATTCAGTTTTTCAGTTGTTTACTGAGTCTGTTTCAAAAGCTCGCAATGTTTTGGCGCTGAATTTTTTACAGTTTTCATATCTAGCACTTGGCTGCAATGATCTGTGAAAGCTTTTACTCTTTGCGCTTTTATCCTGGTTATGAAGCGTGGAAACTGTGCCAAACCAAAAACCCTATGGAAATCTACTTGCAATCATTCGATATATTATTAGAGTTAGGTATTCGCTAGCGGAACTTTAATTACTTGTGCTTTAATTACATCTGCAACCACACGCTGAGATTATACCTAAAGATTTCATCCCATGACGCTCCAAAATTAATCCATAATTTTATAATTAAAACACTATTAACTTCCTTTTGGCTTACACAAATTTATTTTTCTTTTGAATTGGATTAGTATCTGTTATATCATTGCCTAAAACAAATATTAAATTATCGAATATTTAATTAATTCAGGCGCTGAAATTTTACGGTGTAACATGGTACAACTCCAATAATGTCGCCATAATTCCTGTGAGGTAATTAAGTATCAAGCGGGCTGGCAGTTTGTGGGGTTAATCCACGCATATGTGTGTAGGGTTATGCAGTGGTTAATATTCACGTATTTTCGCACGTATGGAGGCGCCGATGACGGCTAACTGCTCGGTAATTACGAGTGTGCGCGCATGGACAAGCGGCGCGCAACGTAATGACGAGGAAATTTCGTTGAGGATTAATTAAGTGACGCCGAGCGATTACTGATGCATATGTGAGACATACAGAGGGTTGTAATTGCGTATAAATATTTCAAACTGTCACACCTTCGTATTTGTGTTACTGGTAATTTTTTAAGAGTGCTTAATATTCACATTACGATTTATTTAGTATACCAACTTTTTCTGGTTATCTTTAAGTCTTTGTTTTTTTTCTTTCGTGATTAATTATTAATTTATTGACTGGCAGATTATATTTGCAAGATGTACACTATGTGCATCTTAAAATATTTTTGAACTGTGTCTGGTTCAACTCACGCAACTTGCGTAATCCAAGTGCAGCGCTACTATTTGCGAGTGCGTGGTTCAAGTGTCAGCAGTGTTGCGCGCTGTACAGCGCCGAGTGCACGCCGCGATGTGCTGCGCTTGGTTCAACTCGCACTCTACGCGTGGTGGACAGTTATGCAACTTCATCTCTGCTGCGGTTGGTTCAACTGTGACTCCGGTGACTACAACGCGCGGAGACTCACCGACTACTCGCATTTTTACTGCGCTCGGTTCAATCACTCACTCCAGTCAGCTCTCGTATTATATATTTTGAAGAAAGTGATTAATTTTAATTACAATTTATTGTTTATTGTTATACTATAATACTTTACAACCATGCTAATAAAAACAACATACAGTTTTGTATATCCCAATCAATTTTTTTATAATTAATAATTATATCTTTTTAATAAAAGTTATATGTTTTTGTTTACGCTTTCTCTCTTTCACATCTTTTATAGAAATATTATTAACTTTAACCAAAATGACATTCATCCGTTTAATATCATCTCTAAAGCTGAAAAAATCGCCTCCAATACACATGCGTTCGTGTATGGAGAAAAATCACCCCACTGATAGGCAATATCCTAGCGTAAATGCTTCCAGGATTATCCCCATCTACCCTCTTCTTTTCCACTTCATGCTACGCAATGTGTTAAAACACAATTTCTAATGAATATTTCAACATACAAAGAGTGTGTCTACCAAATTGCCTACGATCCACGATCAAAGCATAAACAACAAATCTCTATCACATTCCACCCAAGGCTTATAATTATAATCAGATAAAATTTGTCCAGCAAAATATGAAATAAAGAAATGTAGAGCCATGATACAAATTTTAGTTTTAGTGGTTAAAGAAAATAAAGATAAAACAAAAGCAAGCTGAGAATAAAGAGCTTCTAGTGTTGGAGATGCATAAGGACATCACCGACAGCACGTATCTGCTTTATGACACCTGTTTGATGCTTCTCAAACGGGCCTACAGCACTTTTACAGCTCAAGAGCGCTTTCTTTTATGCGTCATGTCGCCAGGATGAGAATGACAAGTTTGTACCAGGATAACCACAACCACCTAGGGCGTACATAAAAGACAACAATGTTTTGTTTTAAGGCAAAGAGACAAAAATATTTTAAGACTACGCATAAAATTTATAAAAAGAATTTAATATTCTTATATCATGGTCTTTTTCTATAGAAAGAAATGATTGATAAAATTTTTGTAGATTTGACATTAATATTATTTTCAGCTGTGTAAAAGGTGTAGAAATATAGATTTTATATCATTTTTCTATTCCTGAGTCCTGGATATCCTGCTGGGAGTAAATGGAACGTAAAGGCATTCCTGGATTTTTAGATAACGCTTTGCAGGACGTGGTTGATTTCAGTGCAATTGAATTTGACATTTCCAGATTTAAACTTAACCTACAATTTTCTTCTATACTATAAAAAAGTTGAAATAGAGAATACTCCATTCTCAACGACAGTGTTTTGCTTTTATTGTGATTAATCTGGGACTCCCTTTTGTTATGCGTCTTGTCCCCCTTCAAAACTTTGCTCCTCACCAAATACCTTATGTCTTAAAATGCGTTATAAATTGGAAAAACAAATTATTTCACCATTGCGACGCGCTTATGTTGCCGGATCACGCCACTTAGAATTTTTAATAACGCAAAGATATCAAGAAAACTCTGTAAATGCAATTTCATCGTAACGCGGACAACGCAACATTTATTACAATTACAGCGCAGTAAATAAGGTTTTAATGACTTTTCACTTTATTGTTTTGTAACGGGTACAAATTGGAAACTTGTATCCAAGTTGCAAAGAAACAACTTGTGTTGGTTTTTAAACAAATATTAAAATTCAGAGAGCTTAAGGAGCCACCCAAAAGTGTGCTATGCTATAGATGGTATCAGTATTGTGATGTAGTGACGGTTTTAGGCGACCTTAATCACACTGAACAAAGATGATTCCAACTCTCGGACCATACCAGGTCGTGTAAAGGAAACCAGCGGCAATAAACCAAATAAGCCAAAACCCCTTGTCTTCACATCGTATTTCCTGAACACGTCCACTACTTAGTTGTTAAACATGGTGTCATCGTCATCCCTTTATATATCCACCCCATGTTTTGTCTATAAATAATTCTACAAAGTATTTAAAAATCCGCCTTGTAGTCATTTCCCACAATTTATGACCCGTTGAAAATCAGAAATACGTGGCATTTGCACCACCATGTTTCACACCACATTTTCATGTTTCCCCCGCGACGGCTGGAAGCCATAATTTCATCGGGCAAGGCGTCAGCGACGATTTACATTTACAATCCCATCGCAGTACCTGCTGCATATTTCAATAACAACCGTGAAAAATCAGGTCTAATTAAGTCTTAAATGCAAATCGCGCGGTAATAATTCAGCACTCGGGCGGAATTGTGCGCGTCGGGCACTTGGGCAGCGCGAGCGCCTTTATGGTCTTCATATTTCACCTTCTAATTTCGATCTGAATTAAAACGAAGCGATTAAATTTGGAATTAATATTTGCAGCATCAACTTTTACGAGCGGGAGTTTCTTGCGTGTGCGATAAAAACACGCGCCGGACGCAAGGAAATGGAACGTGGAGCGGATGCAGCCCATGAAAGAAACAGCGACGCATTAAAAATGTTACACTTTACCAAGAAAACCTTTTTGGAAGGTAGAACAATACCTGCCACAACAAAAACACCCAAAAAGTTGTATTCATGAATGTTATTCTCCTCAGAGAGGGCGCTGCTCAAACATCTTTTAGTGGAGTACATCCCTACTACAGTCAGTACTATAAAAAGGTCTTCTTATGTCAACAAATAATTTATTTGTGGAGTAGTGAGTTAGTCCTATATGGTAAATTAGGTTATGATGACATGACATTTGTGTCGTTGTCATGTTTCCATCTGTGCGTGTGGCTGTCTGCTGCAGGTGTCCATTTCACTTCCGGAAATTGCACCCTAACCTCCCAGCTTAACACGCCCTCCTTCTACGTGTGAATAATTTTACTGTTTGCAAACAACGACATTGCATCCAATAGAATTTCTCTCCCGTTCACCTGTCAGCATTGAAATAGCACCCTGGAAGTCTTGTTAACATTTATAAGTTGCACTGCGTTAGTGTAGCGCCTTTTACGATACATGGTTAAAAATTACCCAGGCATTTCAAATCCAACGTGTGCACAAAGCATCACAAATATTGCAACAATTTTAGTTTTAGTAATTTATAATTTTTGAGTGTATTACTTTTATAAGTAGAGGGTAAATATTTAATTGTTTGCTTGGTGTATAATTAAAGTGTTATACTTGTAAACGTGTTTGTTGGATATTGATTGCCAATCTAATGAACCCATCACGACTACACAAATTGCTGTGTCGAGATGTCAGTCCACATTGTAGATGTTTTACATCCAATTATTCCGAGACTCTAGTAGACTCTTGATTTTATTATGTTGGAGAACGTATTTCACTACTTGAGTGAACTTCAAGTAAACTGCTTAACTCTATTATAAAATTGCAAGTTTAACACATTTTTAACTGACACAGCCAACTCAAAATGATCATTTGTTCGTGAAACAAGCATTTAGTATTTACTAAGTGGAATGCCAAAAGATGATGCTGAACTAACCATCCGCATAAAATACTGCTTTGTCCTGCAACAGCTCAAGACGGGAATTTATTTGACATGCGAGTGGTTGTTTTCTCGGCTAACGAGTTGTTTGAAACAAATTCCTCCCTGGAAGGCAACTCAAGCTGGCGTGCCGGCGAAAAACACGCGCCCAACTTTCCGCTTTTTGATGGCTATCGTACTGTACCTGGCGCAAACTTTTGATAGCATTTAGCCGCAAACTTGCGTTCATCGAATTGATCTATAGTTTGTTTTGCGTTACAGTCTATGATATACAGTATATGAGCGAGTGTGATAAAAGTGCGCACGTCGCGATTCAAATGTTGCATAAAAGAATATTTACGATAATAGCACAAGCTTGGTGGCTTGTAATGGATGGTTGTAAATAGAAGCAACATAACATCAAGAAGCACCACCAAAAGGTATCAAGGTATGTTTCGGAATATGCTAAAACATAAACGTAAAGATTAACATTGCGTAAAGATTAACATATGTTGGTGTAAATGTAGAAAAAATGTGTTGTTATCAAACACATATTTATTATCATTAAAATTTAATAAATAAAACATGGTATACGAATATAAGGGCTTTAATAATATTAAAAATAAAGGTGGCGCTGCAAAATTTTTTTTTCAATAGGACATAAATAAATTGTTTGATTGAGTGCGTTTCAGGACGCTGTATGGCATTTCCCCCCTAAATAAATTTTTATTATATCTTTTGTGTTATATTTCTGTAGCCTGCGAATAAGAATAAACTCATAGTTTATTTTCGTCCTCCTAGTTCGCTTTTGACGTCCTCTAAAATTTAACGCGGATTACGCGCCTTATAAAACTCCCATTACGTTGCTTGTTAGTGGGCTGTAACCTTACATTAGAACGTGTATCCTTAGCTTTATTATCTGGTGGACTTTACGGCAGCAGGGGCTGGGTTTTATTCGGCATTATAAAACCATATTTTATTAACTTGCTTCTTAACGGTGGTGGGTGTAACCGGACGCAAGATATACGACTGTTGCGTCATACAAATACATTTATGTTAGAAATAAAAAAAATCCTCCAATTCTAATTCTTCAGAAAAAAGCATCAATGCATCGAGGAAACACTTCAAAGGACTGTTGTACTTTTCAAAAATGAAAATAAGTCAAAAGTTTTTATTAAATGATAAAACCGTGATATGGAGTTATAAACTAGTCCAGGAACTAATTAAAAATCCCAGGTCAGGCGTTCCGGTGATGGATAAATCAACCGCGTCCCTACGCAGCCAACTCAGGGGACTCCTCAACCCCCAAGGCTTGATTATTCATAGTTTGTTCTTATTTGCACAGCTTTGACAATAAATCTCATTTTTCCTAAAAAGGATTAATATATATGATAGTATAACGCGCCAAAAACAATTACCTTTTTTGCATACTACCCGAAATAGTGTACAAAATGTACAAAAGAGGGTTTTACAAACGTCCACGACCTAAAAACATTGTCGTTGGTACTCATTCCGTTATCATTTCTATGCTAAGTGCAGATGCATTTTGGGGACTCCCAATCCGATTCCAAGCCCTTCTCTTTCCTCTTGCTTTATTCTCACTACTATTGGAATGCTATGCCCGTTTTACTAGTTTGTGTTTCTTTGTATGTGGTAAACGTGTTGTGCATCCCATGGGATCTCATAAAAGTGATCCAATCATCTCCCACATCGTCAGACGGTGTCCTATCCGTGCAGCGTACATACAAAACATGCTGACCCCCAAAAAGCGCTTCCATTTTGTAAGTGGGCTTGACTTTTGGTCACACTGTGGCTTCCGGGACCTTGAGAAATTGACATTCTAAGTTTATGTTTTTTAGTAGACGGCTATATTGTCCATCTTTATCACCTTGAATATTTTTTACCCAATATGTCAACCAATATTACATCTTCAAAGCTTTATAGGGATGCGATGCTTTTACCAAAGACCATTGTATTTAGAGTACATTGAAGCTATAAAAATAACATAGCTAAAGTTTGCAGACGTTGTTTACGTTGTAACATTAACCTTTATTAAGTGATAAAAACGTGATTAGGCTCGGTAAATTTCACAAATAATCAGAGTACAAAATATTTTCAATTATAGTGGTTTTCTTCATTGTATTTGAGTGGAATTCGTGATTGGGCTGCAAAATTTCAAAAATTGAAAAACTAGTATCCCCAACATGAAAACAATCAGCAATCAAAATTGAATCCGCCGCTGAAAAAAAGTTGCAATGATTGCACATTCTGCGTCTGGATACTCCCCAATCAATTGGAAAATGTTGATTTATACGTCGTTAAATTCAGTCAGATGTTAATGGAGAAAAGTGTTTAGTACCGCTGCAGGTTAGATACACGCAGGTACTACACGTAAACGTGTAAACCATGCAGTGGAAGTGCAGCAGCGTCTGTGGCCGCCACTAATTGACTTTGGCGGTTTCTAATCTATCAGAGCCTTGTTGGCGCGTCGGCCACATTATCCTAATTAACAGCGATCCCTACTCGACGACGTGCGGCTGGATGAGTCGTAAAGTTGCCATTATGACGAGTAAACTTAGTCAAAAGCCATGTAATAATATCCATAGTACTCAATGGCCACTAGTGAATAGTGACCTATAGATCCTCCCAAACGTGCAAATATAATATCTAGTTGGGAATAAATCGTATGTTTTTTAGGTCCTCAAAATAACTCTATGTCTTCATTAAAATCTTGGAACGGATTCCGACATCATTATGAATAATTCTCATTACACTTCATTAAAAATGCAAGGCGTGTAAGGTGGATGTAACGCAATGTGCAAACCGCAGACTTGCACAAAGCGCTTTTATGCTCACATTGTGTTTGTCATTTAACCATATCAAATGGTAATGATTTGCTGATATCAATTCAGGTACTATTTATCATAATATGAAAATAACGATAAAAGTTTTCATTGTTACGAATAAAAGCATCAATATTTGAACACTACAATGATACAATATGAATACATCATGCATTGCTCAAAAGTCAATGCACCGTTTTAATAGAAATATAATGCAGAGTACAGCAATCCGGAAAACGAGGGAAAATGTGAAAGTGAAGTAGAACTACATGCGTAGAAATGCTCTATAAACCATTTAATAAAACCATTATACTGATGGAATCTGGATCAATTTTATGGACAAAAAAACTGCATATTTTATTTGTTGCTATGATGATTTTCTATCAAACAAATGAAATGTTCTGGGTATACAAATTTAAATCAAATTGTTACTTTGTAGCAGTGTAATTAACCCAATGACCGTAATGAGGTTGCGCGTCAAATTTACTCGGTGATATTTCTACCAGGCGGGCGTAATTGAAGCCAGCAAACATTGAATTCACGCGTTACACTAATGTCCACTGGGCATTTGCATAATGTAAGCACCATTTCCGCACAACGGACAATACAATTTAATTTAATGGCAATATTTTTTTGTTTGGAGCTTTGTAAAACAGGGTTATTATATATCACCCACCCTATGGAGTAAGAGAGCGGAGAGGGGTGTACGGGTTGCCTATACAATAGTAGTGCCATTAATGATTAATTTAATTACGAATTAAAATACTTTCTAATCCAATCATGTGCCTTTTATCTTATGTTTAACATTTGAAATGCAAATAATAAATATTCCATTGTTTTAGTTGATAACGTTATGTTTGTCAGCTAAACTATTATTAAATTGATTCCTTGTCTCTTAAAATCTCTAATAAAATTGCAGAGGTAATTTGCCCACCGCGACAACTTTCACGCGCGATTATGTTTGCAAAACGTCGGCGAGCAATTTGCATAGCATTATGTGCGAGATCATCGCGCATAAATTGATAAGTCGGCGTAAATTTTCGCGGCGGTAGCCGAGAGTGTGTGCGCGCGGTCGAGGGTTATCTCGTTAACCTTAGCCGCACGGTGGCGGCAGCGGCTGGAAAAGCGTTCCCAATTAGTTTGGCGTAACGGAGCGGAGAAAACTTGGCTTCCTACGCGTCACCTCCCAAAACTGCAAAACGCCCTATTATGGTATGCAAGAGTGCAAGAGGGGAAAGTTGGACCATCTTCAACAGCTTACAATGTAAGCATGCACAAGGGTGTGTTTTATATAGACGTTGGACATTTTCCGCTGAGCTGGCCAACGCTTTGTGTTATTGGCAATATTTAGCTAGAGGGTGGACGTGTTGCCAGGAATTCAAGAAACATACACAAAAATGGTAAGGCAGGTCGCCTTACCAAGAAATAAATATTATAAGGATATTTTTCACGTTTTTTATTTTTAAGAGTATAATTTTTAATTTAATTATTACGATGGAGGTATTTTGTTGAGCTTTCTCTCCCCTCATTGCATTTTTCCTGCTGAGTCCCCCCGCAAAACACATTTTACATCAAATTCCTTTCTCGAGACTCACCTAGGCGGATATATATATATTGAACATATAATGTTGAATGTGTGTTTTTCCGCATCGACTAATCGAGCGGAAAATTCTAATTGTAACTCAAAACCCTCATGGATCCCCCAGCACGAAAGCACCGCCACCGGTGCTAATACACTTCCCGCAGCCGCGTTTATGGCGGATGTGAAGGTTTGGCACAGCCTAATATAACAAAGTGTGCACATTTTTCAAACGAACGCTATTTGAGCATAACTCACCTTCACTTCTACCCATTATGCGGACTAGAGCACTGTTAGTTGCATACTGTGTTTCTGGTATTTATACCACCAACATACCACATTCAGAAAACACTCTTGTTTCTATGCCGGTGCATCTTTGCAAGGCTACATAATTTCTCGGGTGCGTGTGCAAATAGGAATCACTAATTTAATTATAAGGCAGACTCTTTTACTTATGCCTGGAATGCATACCCTCTACTTCTACTAACCGTACTGAGGGTACTTAATGTAATAAGTTTTTTTCGGGTGAATAACCAAATAAAATTGTTTATAGCGTCGCAATCGGAAAGTGGCAAGCTGAAATAACAGCCGGCACTTCGATTTTTTGACCCTTGACCGAAATTCCCTGCGCACCACCCAAAGAAAACTTTCTGCATAATAACACACACGCGAGTTTCGAATTTTCCATAATAAACGCAAACTTATGTTATTACGAGCTCTCGAGTGTGGTGGCAGCGGTGTGCGCACACGAAGCTCCCCAAACCGAAAGGTGCATGCTTCGATGGGTCGTTACAACCACCACCAGATTTAGTCACCGTTTTATGTTGATGCTAAGCGAACACGTTGGGATTTATTTTAACAAATTGTTTGGACCTAGGTATCATATTATTTTCAATGAGGAATGAATTATTGAAATTTACTAATTTCATACTCGGCTATTTTATTTAAAACAACAATTTGATAGGACTAATCTGTAGAAATTAGCAATATTGGTGGTTGCTATTTGGGTTGCTTACATGCCCAACATCAAAATAATCTTCATTAAATTAAGCTTTTGAATTAGAAATTTATTTAAAATGTAGTTGTAGTGTGAACCAGATGACTTGTTTGCTATTTCCTGCATAATGAATGAAAACTACGCAAAGTGCAATGTAAACGTTAAAAGCTTAAAAAACGAACGTAAAACGCCATAGGGCACAAAATCAAACCACGATTCAACAGTTTTTTTTTTGCAATATATGCTTCATTTTTTCCAAATGCCCCTTAAATACGTCTATATCTCTACACAAAAAACTTCGATAAATTCAAACTGGAAAATGTTCAAGACGCAGTAATATCAAGCAACGTAACTTATTCAATTGGAACAGTTGGTTATATATCATCATAAATTTAATAGTTCTTTTCCAATATAACTAAGAACGGATTTATAGTTAGAATTTTCCGTCTAGTTTAATTCCCGTTGGCAAATTGAATACGATGTCTTGTTTCATTAGTGCATTATTTGTTTTGACGTGATCCATTATATCCTATCGGAAAGCTGACATGCAAGCTTGGCAGGCTTCGAAACAACTGAAGACCAAAATGTAATAAGAAACAAGCACACAAAACCCCAAGCACAAGCAGTGGTCTCTTGACAGCAGTGATACTATTGCAATAATTGCATTAGTTCAGTTCGATAATCCCTAGTCTGCATTGATTTCCTCGTCTATCTTCCTTATACAATTTCACCCATTTTTACAAATAAACCCCTCAAAAATGCTCTAATAAAACTTTGCATATATTTCCAAGTCAACACCATTTCAACTTTGCGTCGTATACTACGCCAGTAAACCGCTTTGTGTTTGTCCATAAATTTGTCCTCGTTTTGGTATATTTTGCTGCTCTTGCCAGCGATGCAGCAGCTCGAAATTCATACATTTTGCTTGGCGCGCTAATTGAGTGTTCTCATGTTTAGACATTCGTAATGTGATTATAACTGCATCGCCTGCAAACGTGCAGAGTGCAGAAGGGAAGAAATGGCTTTAAGCTTGCCAAGCGTAAAAATAGCCAATGCCAACTAATGTTGAGGACGCATAATTACAAATCAATGTTTCACGCTATATCCGTTGGCGTTGTTTACAAGCAATCAACGGTTTTACGCACTTTGATCGTAATTTGGGCACAAAAAATCTTGGGGCAGGAATTAATTATCAAGATGGCTAAAACACATTGAATAATTTCAGTATTAACACAACACTTTATATGTATTTTAATTGGGTCTGTCTTCCAAATAGCAAAAATAACAGTAGGTGCTTTCTGACCAAACTTTTTTCAATAAGACATTTGTAAAATATATACAAAATATTTTATGTTTTTCATACCACATATGTTGTATGAATTATGACATAAATCGGATTAAATCCAGGATATGGAAGACCAACACATGTAAGAATTGATAAAACTCATCTTTTGCTTCCCTTTTTATGCGCTTAGTTTTGCGAGCCGGCACGCGTGTCTTTTTGCTGTTGTCCTGCCGCAACAATCTCGCATTCTCAGCAGGTTTTCCACATACCAGCATGGTAGACCCAACTAAAGCAAATCTGTTGATATTCCGTCATTCCTAAGTAAATATTTTCCCCTATATTAGCTGTCCTGCAGGATTCGACAAACGACAACCAACCTTGCTGTCTTCTTGGGAGATTTCCAGCTTTTATTTGTGATCTTAGACAAAAGATTTAATATCTTTTCTTCATTACGTTTATTCCAATGACAGAGTAATATTGTAATTTGCCACCCTAAGGAATGCTTCAAAATAAAGAGATAAACTAACAGTGACACTCGAGGACTGTCACATTGTTATCAGTTAGAGAGTAGAACAGTCGCAGATCGGGTTTCATGCTCGGAGATTAGTAAAATGAAAAGCTTTCAATTCCAGGGGAGAGGGTTGCTTATTGTATATTTAATACGCGTGGCATTTGGTTATCATATTTCACTATGAATCACAAATGATTTTTTGTGGTGAGCGGTGAAAGCAAAGAGAAGAGGATTAAGCGGTTGTCATAGGAGGATATCTCCTGGTGACAGGCAAATAGGGTTGATGGGCCCCACAAAAGAGTAAGACCATATAATCTATGAAAGGATATGCCAATTGCACGCTTTGAATAAGAAACTAAGGTTTAAACAAGAAAATATTTAAATCATTCAAATAAACAACTTAAAGCATAAAATATTCATTCTAAAAGCTCCAACATGTTGCTGTTGTACCGATAGCTTATTGAATCTTTGGAGTATAAGATATATAAAATGTTGAAGTGAAAATTACACCTTTACTATCTGATTACCAAATTGTTTTTTTGTGATTATATGTCACTGTTGCCACTTTAGTTTTTCACCTTGTAATTTACTACATATTTTCTTTTCTAAATTATGGGGTTACACGTACAAGTGTTAATACTTACCCAAAAAATCAGCTGCGGTTGTGAAGAGCATCAAAACAGTTATAATTACCACGAAACCGGAACGCTCGCGTTGGCTTGCCATGTGGACGGCGGCGGTGTGCATGTGATTCTGACCGGAGGGATGAGCGCGAGGATGGTTGATGTTCGACTACCGCATGCCAACTGACGCGAAGTACCGTCGCGACACGCTCTGCAGCCCCATTGAATATGAGGCGGCAGAAACGCACGCGCAAAACTACCCTTAACATGCATTTTAAGCATGATCAGGATTTATATCTAAGCAATTCCCAATTATTAAATGGTTGGTGATAAGGAATAAAGTCCTTCTGAGAGACACTTAAAAACCGTTGTACTTTATATTATTTAATGAGGCATTTTTTAGCATCATCCGCAAAGCAATTTATCTTTACCACTAATTTCTTCTCACAATTATGACCGAGAATCCAAGCATATCACGCTACGACAAGCAAAGAAAATTAAATTTTCATTAATGGGATTTTTATTGACCTTTCCATCGCGGGTACCGCGCACAGCCGTAATCCATAATGTAAATGTCATGGAATAATTCACTCCGTGCGCCGCAAAAGCGCCCCTCGATGAGCGGCCGCAGCGAAGCGGACGATTTTTTCTAATCCCCTCAAAGTATGCTGATGACGCGCCGCACGGATTGTGGATATGCACGCGCCGTGTAAACGATGCACGCCACCCCCTTTAGATTATTAGAAGAATACACAATCCACCCCATATTTGAAAATGTGCAAATGTGAAAAGGCTAGTATTGGATATAAAAATGCAAAGTACACACATTCAAGGTACAAATAAAATACAAATCTTAACAATAAACCCTAAGAGCTAGAAAGAGCTGTGAAAAGTCGTGAAGTCGCTTATTATATTGTTACACAATGTGTGCGCATTGTAGTTGGAATTATGGCATCAATTTATTAAAATAAATCCTATCAAGATCAACGCACACGAAGCGACAATAATATGTAAACATCACGCTATGGTAATGATAACGGGGTGAGAAATAAGGTAACAATGTTCTCACCTTCTGGATCAACTCTATACGCTACACACTATGGGAAAAATAAATTACATAATGTGTTAATTGTCTAGAACAGTCTATTTTTTATAGTTTTAAGATTTTTCATTAATTAAAGCTTCGGAATAAATTTCTATTTAATCTAGTAGTTCATACTCCCTCTCAACGGGGTAATTACCCTTCTAAACACCCTCGATACTTGTTACCCGCGCTCGCCACCCAAGCCTTAAAGTGCGCCACTTGTTTCCCGTAAAGTGCGCTTTGATTTATGACATTGCGAGCTTGCAAAATAAACACTCTCCCATTGCGGTTCGAAAGCGATTAGCGCGAACGTCGACACGAAAAACGACGTCCATCGACTTGGAGCAATCCAGATACAACAGAGCTCAAGGCGTTGTGCGGCTGCAGCCCACATCGAATCCCATAGCCATAGCGCGCAAGTTGTAATTAGAAAAGTTTTCATATGTCAATAAACGGCGGGAGCTTTCGTCTAGTGTTGAAAGCTCCCTGTCGATTCGTGCAAGGTCCCACAACTGGTCAACGTATAATTTGTCCGCGGATAATGATGCCGATATCAGACTGGACTGGAGGTGTATTTACATAGGGCACGTGCGTGATTTCAGGCGCTGCGGTTTCAGGCGGTTATTTTTAGTGAATTCTGCGACTATTCTTTGCTATGGTTTTCCGGTTGACCACAAAATTGAGGGATAAACCTATCATGATCTCCATTTCAATCGATTTGTTTCTTTCATTTCCACTTTCGTGATTTACGCAGACATGCAAGTTGTCTAATGATACTGACATTAATGTCAACTCAACATGTACAGTAAAATTTATTCATTTCTATTTTGGGCATACTGTGAGCTCTAAAGATGACAGTACCTACTTTATAATATCTCTCTCTATAATGCACCACAAACTGGTATGTATTGTTCCACACTAACATTGAGTCTTCAGACTCTCTCTTCCTCTTATAAGTCGCATACCCAATCTATCCTCATAACACCAGTGGCATTAATATTGCCTACGTTAAAAGCAACAAAATCTAAATTTCAATTCACATTCCAATAAATCTCACCTCCAGGAATGAAAATTCCCAACTGCAACTGCACAACAATTCCAGTTCCATGAACAATCTTCATAAATCATCTCCTAATTGGCGGCACAATGAAAATTGAAATACAACCACCTTATTCCAACTTCGTCCAGTGCTATGCAACCAACAGAGATCCGTTTTCATCAGTACGGAAAACGCGAAGATTGTACCGCATCGTTAGTTACAATGTTAATAGCTGATTTACTCGGGTTCATAGGTCTTGGGACAGCAGCCGATACAAGTTGGGCGTAATGGTAATGTCTAGCTAATGCTCCGATGGGACTCGGAATCCGGCCCCGACTTCGACATTATGACATGCTGTGCAATATTAAACAGCGGGCTGCGGTATTCAATCAGTCGGTTACCCGGAATACTTCCGGTGTGAAACATCCCGAAACTGAATCACAGCGTCAATAATTAATTACGATATTGCACTATTCAAAATGGATTTTTTAAGTTGCAGGTTAACATTAACTGGTATTGTTAATCATTGAATATTGGCTTTTGATGGATTTTTTGAGAGGGTAATTTATTGACTTGCCAAATCATGGAAAACTTTCTTGTTGTAGTACTTGCATGAATATAGGTTGATTACTTGATACCTCAATGAAAAGTTTTACGTTCCTGGGCATTAGTGCGGCAATTTCCGCGTCGGTTGCTAATTACGCTCCTGTAGCATTTTAATAGCCAAATTCGTTGCCATTTGGCTAGCACGACACGATCGCGCTTCCTCAGCTCGATTGCAGAGTACGTGAGGTTATAGGCGGTTTTTATGCGGCATTAGAAAACTTTGCAAAATGTGAGCAAGTTTTCTCGTTATTATAAATGCACCACGAACGCTCTTCTCCACCACGGCATCATACATTTGTAAATTCCCCAAGTTCGATGAATAAAGACCCTGCTTTCGTCATTTTTCTACATGAAATACCTTAAAGTCCTCCCCTCCCTGCTTAGCAGTGTAAATTCAGAACTTTTTCAAACTTACGTATTGACTAAAAAAATGGTAAACCATGAAATTTCCGACCCAAGTTGTTACTAATTATTTTAGTTGATGTACCACTCATCCATTTTAATTATAAGCAAATATTTATTTTCTTTGCTTGTTGGGCTTGATGTAGTTGATTAACGTTAACAGATTGATGAATTGATTCTTTACCTGGTGTGCAAAGCCCAGAGTTTTGTAGCAGGTTCAATTAAAACAAATAACTATGACGTAAAGGTTGCTAGGAAAAGCAATAAAGCACGACCAGGTAAATCCCAAGCTTTTGTCCTCGGCGACGTTGAGGTGTCTCGTGTCCTGGGCCTCACGTCACGCAAACGTGCACCGCCCAATCACGACACCGCACTGGCATTACGAAGAAGCTTTCTAAGACTAAGCTTGCAGGACCTCACAAGACACGCATGGGATTGTTACTCTAATGTCAAACAATGCAGACAACGCTTTTCTTCCTTTCTTTTACCGCCCACTCTCTCCAAATAAAAAAAAAACTAAAAAAAAGTAATCATTTTTTGCGAATATCCATCACTGCCAATTTTACTATTGCATGGGATCCATTTTACAATACCCCAATGGAACCCATATTGGATTTGGACATCTCCATCTCCGTGATCACCTAAAGCTCACTAAATGCTACGTATGCATGGAAAAATGCCGGCGTAGGACGCTGAAAATATGAATTTTGTCAAGTCGGGCGTATCGCAACGCATCCACGCAGGGTGATACATCCTGAAGGATCCAAATATATGGTGGCGCACAGGAAATTATGTCCGACGCCGGCTCGCACATATTACAACCGCGAACCGCGCTTTGTCTGAGGGCACAACATTCGGTTCCAAATCAGCATTGTGATTTATTGCATATGCTTCGCAAATTGAAGCGATAAATTAATTCACAGAGCGTCATCAGCGATACTGATCGAGGTCAGATTGCTATTTGAACAAAAGAAATTCATTCTAACTGACTCATTTGAAAGCAACAAAACTGAAACCCGATAAATAATTTTTTTTATAATATATGAAAAAAAAATCATATATTAGCCAGTCTGACGTAGAATTAACTTATAATTTAAGTGAATTATAATTTTCAATCCTCATATGCAGATGGCACTGAACAAACAGCCCTGTCTTTTATTCACATACGATACAAGTATACAGGCTCCCCTTTGACCTTCTCAGTTTGTCCCTTAATCACAACTCTCCAGGAGGGTACTTAAAATGCGCTAAATTAAGTTATCAAATTGAAATTACTTAACTAAAAACTCTGGTAGCATTTGCAGTTAAATATTGCATATTTAAAAGTTGGTAGAATTCTAAGTGAAAAGATTAAATTAAGTCTTGAGTTCTGGAATTCTCCTTCTATTTAGTTGATTTTAATAAAATTCTTGTTCACCATGCAGTCGTTCTCCAGCACTGTAGCAATATTTATTAAAAATGAGCACTGCGTAATATCTTCAAGTAGCAGCACTCGTGCAGATTGTAGTTTAATAACTGCGATTAAGATCTCTTCCAAAGGCAGCCAATTTGCAGGCTGGCTGTAAAGGGGCCCTGCATTATTGAAAATATATAAATGCAAGTTGCAGACACACGTTTGTTGCACGTTGCATGGCGTGAAATTAGGGAAAACATTTTTGCAGTAACCTAGTATGCTATCTGCGCATTTCTAAATAAGTTCATAGAAAATTCCATATTGACTGGTGCATGAAACGTGGCCTGCTAATGGTCAGCAGACTCGAGCAGAAAATCAATGTGCGGACAAAATAAAGTTCCGGTTTCTTACAGAAAATTATACAATAAAACATGCAAACATACTGGGTACTTCTGAATATTCAAAACTCCGTCTAAAACCCTTAAAATGTGATCAATTCAGTAGATGTAGAGGTCACTGGATTTAAGATTATTTGTATTGATTTGAAGGGATAATATTTCGTGATATTTCAGTGTTTGCAAGTGGCTTCTTGCTATTTTTACTTCTTCTGTGATATAAATAAAATTCCTAGATCGATGTCGATAGTAATTATACCTAATTTGCGCGTTGTTTTCAGCGTCTTTCACTTTTACACACAATATTTTGTATAATTTTATGTGATTTGCTGGCGTGTGTTGTGTGGGGTGGTCGGTCGGCAAACACACGAGTGCATTCTCCTCCGCCGCAGCCGCAGCCGCCACCTATTATTATCGAGTATTGCATGTTTTCATACAGCCGTCTGTCGATTCCGGGTACGGCTATAATCACGCCGCACAGGCTCACAAAAGAAACGAGCGAGTGCGCGATATGTAAACACACAATTAAAGCCCCCTGTTGAAGAATACCGTATAGCGTATGCCGAATGTGTACAAAAAATGGGAAAACAACGATCGAATGAAAGAAATGAGGAATGAAAGCACCTCCATGGAAGTTTGGCATGCACGAGAGCCATTATGGGGCCTGCAACGAGCCAAGTTGTCAATTTTGGTGCGAGCCGTACGTCTATCGACGCCACACTCATGCGGTGTGCATGAAAAATCGATTTAAACTTTTCTTATTTTCGCAGTAACGAATGGAAATGCTTTGGGGCATATAAAGCACTTGCAATCGTATAAAAATATTATAGACACGCAATAGACATATAAATATTATACTTAATTGTTTCCTTAACCTTTTCCTTTACTTTGATTTCTTCAAATATTATGAAATTTTCACAAGAAAATAATTTTTTTTAAAGAATTATTAATTAATACATTCAGAAAAATTCTAAATTTGAATTAGACAATAATTTTCGAATAGTATTATCACTAAAAAATGATGAAAAAGACGATTTATGAAAATGATTGATCGAAGTAATAAGATATAATGATGAAAACATTTTGATCAGCGAATGGATACTCTCAACTCTGAATTCAAGAATACCTTTTGTGTTTCATTTAATTTTCCTTAATTGAGAAAAAAAGATTTTCCAATACCGATATTTTTGCTAGTTTATTTTTTTTTCGTCTCGCGCTCATCACTTGCGAGAATTGCGCGTTTCATGTCTGTTTGCAAATTGGAAATGAAACGGACTTGATACAAGAGCTTTTGCATCATGTTCGATGCTTAAAAGCTATTTCTAATTTGTGATACATTTTGATATTATAAAATACTCACATTATTATTTTTTTTTCACGAAATTTCTTTGAACCGGTTCAGCTCTATTTATATTTAATAGATATTAGAATTTATAAATTAATTGATTGTGAATATGAAATATTATGTCATAGTTTACGACAAACACCTACAGTTTGTTACTACCTAATTTGTCGATCGATCTAGTTGCATACTTCCTTATTTGTTCCCACAGGATTTACACATCAACTGGCACAACACTGGCAAACTTACAGTAAACGAGAAGAGCCATCGTGTGACCTGTAGCATTTAATATTTACGAGGTTATGGTAAATTATTAATAAGGGTTGTCTGTTATAGGACAAATTTAGTTTAAAACTTTCAGAGGGGTTGCGCAGTAGAGGAGGATATAATTTTGATAAAAACAGACTATGTTGGATAAACTGTTCTTTAATATATTATTATTTCATAGACTAGAAAACCAAGCTAAAAAAAGATTTCTTAATGCAAAATTTCTCAAATGTTGTTTTCATCCCTTTACATTTCGTCTTTATCATTAGAATACTGCTATTTGCCACTAGAGTGCAATAACATTAGTTAATCAATACTCCCCCAGTTGTCTTTCTATATTTACCCCATCTAGGTTTGCATTTCGTTGCAATGTAGAAGGCAACTTCCCTTATCTACTTTCTCTCGTGTATCGTACATTGATCACAGAATTCTGCATTTTCTAGTCTACCTTTAATTCTTCCCTTGATTCTACCCCATTGTGTATTTCCCCTCTTTTTAATAAAAAATCTTGATTCTCGCTTTTACTGTATATAACAGTATACTGTAATAATTTTCGCAAAAAATTTACTTCATCCTTTAGTTAGTAGATGTTGAATCCAGCAATAAATCTACTATGAATATCAGAATTCATAATTAATTAAATATCCTTGTTCCGTTGAGCATTTACCTGCGACGATACTTGTAATTTACTATTCTGTGTACAAATTAATTGAATATTATATGAAATCAGGCTCGCTTTATTACACATCACATTTTACTCCACATTTATGCTGACTAAATTATGCAAGCTGGAAATTAATTGTGATTATCCGAGAGTTAAATTATTTTGCATAGCTTCAATAAATTTATTTCCATTTGTATAATTTTATACCTCTAAACGCAATATTTTCCAAACAAACTGTTAATATTTTTATTGTTGACATAAAAAAAAACTTATTAGTAAAACAATTTCCTCGCACTTTTCACTCTTATGTTACTGTATTATTCAACACGTATCTATCTGCAGACCTCAAAAAATGCACTAGGAGAATATTGCTATGATGGAATTATTCAACAATTTCTCCCCAAACAAATTGAAATAAAAAATGCACACAAGAACTGTTTGGTCAGGTTTTAAAATAAAATAACAACCAGCGTGAGATAAAGTTGTAACAGGAATTAAAATTCTGGTACTTCCCACATGATTCTAATGGAATAAAATTATAAGGCTGGGCCGTGAGAAGGTGGCGATAAAAAGTCACCCTTTAATGTGATTGCGGTCATCCGAAGCGCCACCACTGCTGCCAAAGGTTTAATTAGATTATTCTTTTTAAATGGACGCATTTTTCGTGCTTTTTGCAGACGCGTTAGCCGCGACCTTTTGACGTTTGGTCGCTAATAAAGGATTTACGCGCTGGTCAGGTCGACGTAATATTCTTTGAAGTATTTACAAGAAGCGTTTTAGTCATAGATTTTTTGCTTTGTGTTTTGTTTTAAAAATCAATTAAGAAAAACAACGCAAACACGTAGTTTTGACTGTGGGTTGGAATATTAGGAAATATTTATTTGTGCTTTTAGTTTTTTGTATCGAAATAGAAATAACGGTTGTAAGACCTTAAAACGTGCTCTGCTTAGTTCATTTTTGAGGAGACACCGAGAGACAAAGTCTCTTTCCACATTTGTGTCGCATTGATGTTATGGCTTAAGGGCGTAATAACGTCAATTACAGTTACCATTTTCCCGTCTCGTTGAGGCTTCTTTTTAGCTCCTTGTCGTTTTCCTGAACCTAAGGGACAGGGCGGCAAACGCACCGGCAGAAATATTAAATAAAATCCGACGTTAGCTAATAACAACCATGAAAATATAGAAATATAGAAGAAATAACATCTAAGTACCTAAGGAATTATTAAGATGCTGAAGGTAAAAATGTTCAGGAAAGTAATGTAAATCATAATTATAATAATGCGCATAGTTTAATCAAAAACATATGTTTTACTAATTAAAATACAAATGCTCATACAATAAAAGATTCAATCCCGTAGAAGAGATAAGAATTCAGGGAAATGAAAAGTATTATTCCATTCTTTACATATCGGTGCACTGCTGCGCTAGACAACCAGAGCACAGCGCGCACTTTACTGTGAGAAGAGTAGAGCATGATATTTAAAAGAGATGGAAAAACTGCTTAGTCGACAGCGTGCGCTGCAAAAGCCGAGCGTTGAGTTGAAGTAGCGCGTTGGACTTGGGTGCCGAAGAAGTTAAATCACAGACCCAAGTTATTACAAGACAAATTGAGTTTAGATATAAACTACTGTTTGTTTTGCATGATTGATGTCAAATAAAAACGTTTTTAATGATCAATGAAGGAAATAATGCGGCTATTTTAATTCATAAAATAAAAGGCACATCTATTGTTTTATATGGGATTAAGTTTATAGGCAAAACTTAAAATTAAAAAAAAATATGTAAATTATATAAGCGTTTCATTAAAAAATAAATATTTATTTAATGTAAAATATAAAACCGCATGCAGTAAAAGATAAAATTCCGTAATATAGATAATAATTCACGGAAATCAAAAGTATTATTGCATTCTTTTCATATCAGTAGATATCAATATCGCAGTAAGGCAATTCCCATCTTATCGCTGTCCAAGTGTCGAGAATATTAACGTTGGCCATGCTGTACTGTTTTTGTTTTGCAGCAGGTGTTGATCCATTGTGGGTCTGCATTATGCTGCCCTCTTATCTGAGATTTGCTGTGCACTATTATTGAGAGTGGAAGAAGCTATTTAGTAGTAGGTGGGATCTTCGGATCAGTAAGATGAAGATCAAATAGTGGACCATACAATATATGAAGAATATTGTGAATAATTATTACTTTAAAAGTCTCCAAAATTTACCGTACTCTATCATTTCTATCCTTTTAAATTTGATATTTAGTTATTGTGTCTCAATTTGCACTTTGGGTTAAGAAATAGTGCTATACGCGGATATGCAAGGTGCTGCACCCAATCACTACATTACATTGTTATTGGTCGACAATTGGGAATATTCTAGATTAAGGCCAAGTCAAAATGGTGGTTATTCAAATCAACAAAAAGATACTCTTTGTATTGCTGCTAGGCTTTTATTTCATATTGGAACTCTATTTCTCTAAGAGGAGCCTGCATTGTGCTGTCCCCCATGCTTATGTTGCATATAAAAAAGCAAAAACGTAAAATATGATGTGAGAAAGGTTATAATGTTTATCGGTGTATCAGGAGCAAGCAAAATTCAATAGGTCCTACCTGCGTAAATTCATAGTCCGTTTCAGCGTAGAATAAATACTTCTCTTCACTTTTGCTACCACATGCCACTTAGTCAACGATAGAACAATTCTAGAATAAGTGCTGGGTACCGCACCCATGCACATGTCACTTGTGACTGTGCGACGTGTGCGTCGCCTAGAATAACAACAACACTACCTCTGGGGCGATGGTTTGTTTACATCTATATACCCATTTTTTTTAACTGCCGCGTCTAACTCGCAGACATAAAAGTGAGCCTGCATTGTGCTGCCCTCTCATCTGAGGTTTGCTGCGTAGTATTATTGTGAGTGAAAGAAGCTATTTAGAAGTAGGTGGGTTCTTTGGATCAGCAAGATGAAGATCTAAATGTGGACCATACAATATATGAGGAATATGGTGAATAATTATTTCCGTAAAATTCTCCAAATTTTACCGTTGTATGTTTTTTCTATCTCTTTGAATCCGATGCTAAATTAGTTATTGTTTCTCAATTTGTACTCTGGATTAAAAAGTAGTGCTATAAACGGTTATTATAATTGGAAATATGTTACATGCATGTCTAGTGCAAAAGGTTGATGCCCAAGTCAACAAAAGATGCTCTTAGTATTACTGCTAAGCTTTTGTTTCATATTGGAACTTTATTTCTCTAAAAGGAGCCTGCATTGTGCTGTCTCCAATTCTAATGTTTCATTTAAAGTAACAAAAATTCTAAAAAAGGAGTGAGAAAGGCTGTAATGTTCATCGGTGTATCAGAAACAGCAAAATCCAATAAGTGCTGCGTGAAATCATAGTCCGTTTCAGCGTGGAATAAATGCCTCTCCCCAATCTTGCTAGCACATGCCACTTAGTCATCGATAGAACAATTCTAGAATAAGTACTGCGTTCCTCACATATGCACGCGCTTCTTTTCAATATGCTTGTGTGCATCGACTAGAATAACAACAACACTACCTCCGCTACGATGGTTTGTTTACATATATAATTCCATGTTATTTTTCTAGGCGATGCGTTTAAAGTCGTAGACATAAATGTGGGTCTGCAGAGTGCTGCCCTCATCAATGTAAAGTGCTGTAAATAATGCATTTTACAAATATTTGAACAAAGATGCCACTCAAAATCACATTTTTTATGTGATACTTATTTATGAATTTAGATAGTCTGAAAAATACCAGCAGGTTTACATCACAAGTCACGCAAGGGAAAACAGTTGCGTATTGATTACGCCATTCGCGTCGTTTTTTTTCAGATTGGCGCTTCTACCGCTGCCATCGCAAAACACTCAATCTGTCCCGCCTAGCGACAAATCCGCAAAAGGGCAAGATAATGGTTGATCAGAAAGCAACATCGGTTACAAATTACGTTGGGATTGACCGTAGGTGCTCGTTGCGACCCAAAAACAAATTATAACTCTCTTGGTAATTTAAGGAAAAGTACTTCTTTTTGAAAAACATGTTCTCTGTGCCTTTTTAAATTATCTCACCAAAATTGAAAAACCAAATAAATAACAATAATTTAAGTATCAATAAAATAAATATAATTTTTTGTGGGTTTACTGCTATTTTTAAATCACTTGCAGTGATTCAAAGCCGCTATTTGTTTTCGACGCAGAAAGTTGCAGTAATTGCAAAAAAGGGGTCGAAAAGTCCATCGCTAACTCTTGAGCTTTTTCAGCGCTAAGTCTTGCGAGTTAACCTGAGCGAAAAGTATCTGCATAAGCACATGCAAGTCGTGCATAACCGCGCAAGTTCGTCCACTCAAGGCAGCCGTTAAGCTCGCCTTAAGTCCCTGAGATTTGTAAATATAAAGTTTTAATGATCCGCGCGACGCGACTGACTAACTGCTGCTGTCGTTCGTTTTTAATATTTATATCTAGGTGGATAATTTACGCGCCCTGCGCTAGCGTTAGTGGTGCTAATCCATTGCATTCCCAAAGTTGGGCGGTTGTTGTTCTGTCTTGGTTGTTTCTCTAACTTGCAGTCAGACGTGAAACATCCCTGGAATGCGGTGGCTTTCATAAATATCAATCGGTGGCGAGGTGTTATCGGCGCGCGTAATGCGCGTATTAGAGTCACGTAGGAAAAGTTTGGATGAAATGTTCTGTTTCGATTTGGGACCACCTCGCGTGCGCAAATCCCTCACAATCTTAGCCGATCTCTTTGCAATCCAATATGGGAGCGCTTGATCCCCCTCAGCGTTGAACAAAGCCAATATCCACCGGGCTTTCCCTGGAGCGCATTGTCTACATTCTATTTATTCAAACATTGCAAAAATAGGAGCACAAAGTGCGAGGAAACCTTTTACATTCGTCTCGACTAGGGTTTTATTTGTATTTCTGAGTTTTGGAGCAAAAATCCCTTTTAATAAAACCTGCTATATTACTAATCAAGGAAAACTATTCCAATTCAGGATGATAATGAACATGTTTAACTTCTCTGGTTGGAGGAGATTGGAGTCTGGTGCGAGCCCCATTTGCATTATACGAATCTCGTTAACGGAATCGCTCTCACGACCACGTAATTAATCGCCATAAGTTATGTCGTTCGCTGGGCTCGAAGAAGGGCGCGTGCCGGCTTCGCACGTAAAGGGCGGGACACACGCCACCGTCGCCACCATCGCCCTGCGATAATATGACTAAGTGAGGTCTCCATCAACAAGTGGTTCCCAGTTGATTAGCTAGCCACGTCTTGTATCGACCGTAGGGTCTTACATTATAATGTCACACTGTTTATCTTTCTTACCAAACCAAGCTTTAAATAAATCTTTATTATAACACTAGGTGGTACATATTTGGAAAGTCTTCCAATTGAGTTGAAAACAAAAAAATATTTTAGTGGATTATCAAGGGATCTGTTTTCTATTTTGCTGACATGGAAGCTGGAAGGTACTTTGCATCTCTTTGCACCAATGCTAGGCGGTTAACGTTATTCTCGATCACCAGGTGCGATTTATGGCGCTTGCCAGATCGAATTCCAAGATTTATGCGCTCTATCTACGAAACTATTGCCAATACTTCTTATCCGCCGGTCGTGCATCTCACAAGACTGGAAATTTATCAAAAAATCGCCGCAGTTTTCCACCCCAGCCTGCGCACCAACAGAAAAAACCTCATCTGAGCAATCTTTGTTAGACTAAGACAGCTTGGTGATGACCTCCAGCTCGCAGGTTGTACTGACATCCAACCTCTGGCCTTCTTCTGCTTCACCCGCTGGTAACTAATAGTTCATCGATATCCAGATGTCGCTTTGCTATACTATCGTTCATCTGATAAACACTCCGAGAGCGCATGGAGGATCAAGTATCTGTGAGTAGATTGGTGCCGGCTGCTGGCCAACGACCACAAATCATCCCACCTAGTCCCAAAGGACGCGCAGTCAACTGTCACAGCACACACAGCGCTGAAATGCGCTACGACACACGTGCCAAACAACAATAGAATCACGACGTGGCTGGAAAAGTAAACGCGTCCTCCTGGGATATGTGCAATGTGCTCGTGTTGTACTTGAGATGTCATGTTGAGTGCGCCATGGTGCGTCAAACATGCGCCCCCTCGTTAGAAGTCGCGCGCGGTGCAAATAGTTGTCATGCGGAAAACTTCGAACCATCTAGTGCGATGCAAGACGGCTACAGGAAATACTTGTCTTTTCGCTCCACATATTTCCCACCCGCTACCACAGCAACTTTTTTATATTTTTATTCTTTTCGCGCTATCTTTTCGATGGTTCTTCACGCGCGCCTGTTTAATTTGGCTACCCATTATTTTTCCACGAAGGGCGAGATTCACTGCTCATTTCTAGGGCATGCAGCGGTGGGATATAACGAAGTGGCAGAGCGAAGCAGAATAAAAGTATAATGCAATATTCAAGATCTTCTGTTTGAACTAAGGAAAATAAATTATCTGGCATGTATAATGGATGGTAGCGTGCTACGGTGGAATCTTCCATGCTACAGACTCCAACCTGGGACCATACACTTGTTGAAACTACTTATTTATCCTAATTCAAGCAAGGAGCACCTCACACACCGCATTGATATTTTTATCAATGCTGCATCCTCACCTTGTGTAACAAAATAATCAATGTTCTGATTCTTGGAATTTAATATCATAGGAAATCTGGTCCCCATAGAAATTAGAGTAATCTATGTGGCAAGACGCAGTGGCGTGTAACGGAATGAAGAGTGGTCAGACGGCAGTCGATTTATTTGTTTGGTTAGCACCACTATTCTCTACTTTCCACATGGCTACAACTTAGTTCTCTCTTGGTGGCGCAGACCTGCAGTAAAATCTCCCTCGCAGCAAAAATAATATCAATTAATTTAGTCTTCCAGAACCCAAAAAAATCGTGTCCTCTACTCTTCTATTCCTCTGCAATCAGATCTAATATTGTGTTAATGTTAACGGGCAGCAAGTGGTGATCTTCATTAATCTATTTGCCAAGGAAGAATGACAAAGCAAATATGGTTGTCCAGGTCTATTAGAAATAATCTCAAGCACTGGGAAATTGATTTTCTGCAACATGTCCACATTTTTGATTCTTGGTGCTAATTAAATTTAATGCATTTCTTTTAGCCTTTGTTTCTGAGAGCAGTAAAATTCTGTGTTTGACTTCAACCTAAGTTTCGAGTAGTGCCGGGACGATAAATGTACACGTTGTTTCCTTGTCGCTTCATGGCGGAGAAATCATTACTCATAAATTCCCATCGGGAGTCGATGCCAGCTGTCATGTGCTGTCAGGACCTAGACAGGCACCAATGTCTTCTGACAGGAGTGTGGGTTATGTACATTGTAGGAAAAGTGTGATTATAATCGAAATCCCAAGAACAATAAATTTACACAAAATCTGTGCTCCTACAAAGAGGAATATTAAATATTTGGTATCTACGTTTACCAATCCAGTTAAGGAGGTGTGCAGTACTACTCAAGGAGATCTTAATGCGGTAGTAAGGGCTTTAAGAATTTGAATCCTTCTGCGCGTGTAATTGCAATACACGAACTGCGTTTGCTTTTGTTTATTAGACTGACTCAATTATAGTATCGTTCGTCGGAGCAAAGCAGTTCCATTTCACGGTGTTACCTTAGCCGCGATCTCTTCGTTGCTTTATCCCTTGTACCACTTGCCGACAGTGCAGCAAACCAATCTGTTCTTGCGCACACCAAATCCAGCCGTAGCTCATGCATAATAATGAATTACATCCCTGGGGCGAATTAAAATTAAAGGTCTTGCGCCGGATATCTTCATAGACTTCAAAAAGTAGTAACAATTCTATTTGTTAAAATATTTATTTAATTGTCTGCATATAATACTACATTTTAAAGAAATTATTCTGAAGATTGTGGTTATATTGTGTTATGTCTAAGAATCTTAATTCGTGTCCCAAAGTCGAAATTTGGATATTCCACTTCTGTTATTATCTCGTACACAATTCCTTTGGGGAATGCGAGGGCAGTAGCACATTCGACGACATTGTGATATCCTAATTACATCTAGAACTTGTTAATAATGCAGTTTTCGATGCGCAGTACTACGTATTGTGCCAACTTGGAATATTTATACCACAGCACTCCGTCCAACGCGGACCACAACTCTAATTGCGATTTTCATTTACGCGCATTTTGGCAAAGCGCTTGGAACTTTACCCCCTCTAACCCCTCCCTACGGCTGGCGTCGTCACAATACGCCAGCGAGTTGGAAAAGCGTTAAGGGATTGTTCCGAAAATCGCGTTAGGAAAATGAAATCCGATAATCCGATGGAAAAGCGTTTCGGTATACATGGTCCAACGATAACTACAAAGGGACTGGAGGCATTTTATTCATTGCAAGGGATTTTTCTCCCCCAACCCAAGAGCAGAAAACATGCAGACGATGCAGATAAGATTTGGACATGCGCGACAAACAAATCGGCCAGAGATAAAATATAAATGAAAACAACACAAGATGCAGACAACACCAATAAAATAAATTAGACACTTTGAAATTTTTCAGAATTTCTGTGTCTGTTGCAGATTGCATGATTTTACCATTACTTTACTTTAATATTTCATTGAGTTTTGCCATCTCGCACATGAGAAGGAGATGTTTACGAGCACGTTTACACGCGCCAGCCATCTGAGGAGCTTTACACAGAGGCAACCACCCTCAACTACCCGCAGCTACCATCTCACAAGACGCAAATAAAAAGCGTCAAAATATTACTGAAAATCTCGCGACCAATATTGCTGGGATTTCGTTTTAAAGTACACATGCCAATATTACTTCTTGAACTTGATCCTGGCGCCTCTAGTGTGTGCAAATAACTAAAAAAATAGATAAAGGGGTACTTATCCTTACTACACCTTATTCTCAGAGCAAATGTAGAAGAGAAGAAATTCTCATACACACATTATCAAGTTTTATTCAGTTTTATTCACCAATTGATTACAATAATCTTCATTTTAGCTAGGATACAATTTGCTTCGGTTTATCACACGTACTACTTACAATCCGGGCACTTCTAGCTTATCATATTATTCACCTTTGGGAAAATATTCTCAACTTAAGATTACACTACAGAGCAGGCGTATGTAATATTTTCAATCTTTACATGATTAATGATTTATAATGTAATTTGCAGGCTGATAGCTTTCGTTTCTTCAATGAAGTATTTTTTTGCTCGGATAGGATGATGATAATATGTACAATGAACGAATACATGTTTGATATTATACATTATTTACAAACATCTCCGGTACATGTCAGTTTATCAGCGTCGATAATTTATTACATGCTTGCAGCGAGCAGTCAGTCTGAGGAGCTGGATATGTAAAAAATGTCTTTTGCTTAGGGGGCAAGTCCCGGCAATCACCTTAGGCACAGCAGTATTGCATGAAGGGCAAAGAGGAGACATGTGGTTGATCCTAGAGTTGCTGCTGAAGTTGCAGCTATGCCACTATACGCTCCAGGTGGTTCTCGCATTGAGGGACGGTTTGAAGGAAGAATAAAGTCACTGTCTCCTTCATAGTCATATTCTGAAACAAGTTACAACAGGATAGAACAAATTGAAGTTGTTTTTTGAGGGAAAATGTTAAAATTAATTTTTTATTTGAAATCACCTTGATGAACATTGACGTCCATGTCGGTTTTTCCATTAAGAACACGATTGTCATTCACGCCACCTCCGCGCTCACGGCGATCGCCGCCACGCATTCGACCTACAGACATAAACATTACCAACACATCTGCATTACACCTCCAGACTCATCAATATCATCAACTTAACCCAACCCTCCACTTCTACTCTAATCAACCCTAATGTATTTTTTTCGGAGTCATCGTCAATTTTATCTTCCTTCAATATCAAGGTGTTTCTATTTTGGAATTAGAGGCATAAGTTTTATACCGGACGCGGTTTTCGCCCGCTTATGCAAACGCAGGTGAATTACTTAAAACTTTACTTTTAGTGGAAACTAATAAATGCGAAGTGTATTGCCGCCTCCGGGTGTTCGATGACGGCAAAACGCGAACGCGTTCTGCCCGAGTTTACTCGTAAAAGTAGCTCGTTCATTTGCACAAATGTTTATTCATGCACATTATCTCGTACCTTTCTTTTTGGGTACCATTGTCGGCAAATGGGTTGTCGTTCGTATTGTCGTAGGAGCTGGGATTTCTGAAATTGCATCAGCATAATACACAGATACATCGGACAATTGAATGACCTTGTTTCACATGTTCTTAACTCAAAGCCAGCAGAAAAAGGAACATTTTCAAGTAAAGTAAAGGAATATTTGTAAAGGTCTCACCTTCTAATTTGATGACTCCATCTGTTTCACCCAAGCTATTCTTGGCGACGCATTTGTAGGACCCAAAGTCACCATGTGCCACATTCCTAATCTTCAGCATCATATACTTTTTGTAGCCGTTGTCAACTGAGACAGCCTCATATTTATCACCTGGCGGATCAAAAAGTATTCCAAATTAAGTTCATTTGATCTAGTCAAGCGCAACTGCATTTTGATGACGTCTGCAGGTCACGAATTTGCTTAAAAGCCTAGCGTCACGTCGGCCAGCAATTAATTAATTGAGCTCTAATTGAAACGCTTCTGGTTGACATGGCACGTCTTTTCCTCTAGCGCTCAAGATTGTTTTAAAGTGGACTTGCATGTTACGCGCCGCTGCCCCGAGGCACCCACAGCGTTTGATTGATCAATGGCACGACGTATAAATCAAAACGGAATCGTTAATCACCGAAAGTTTCGCACCGGAGAACAATTGTTTACATACGCTATACGGGCATGGATATTCTGTGCAAGCATTTTTTACCATTACGACCTAATTTTTTCCCTCGCCTGCGAGTTGGGCTTGATTGATATGGGTCTAGAGTTCAACTGCACTGCTGCAAATGGACAATAGGACAATAGCCAATGTGGAGAGAGAGAAAAATTTGTTCCTGATTGAATAGACTCGTTCTTGCTACATACAGTTGCTCTTGTATGGTTTTCAGTGTAGAATTTTCTTTTTCTAGGATACTTACTGCCGGAGATGATCATGTCGCCGCGTTCTGTCGTCCAGTAGTTGATTGAAGTCGGAAAGGCTTCCGTATGGCACTCCAGTGCCACGTCTTGACCCACGTAGGCGCCCTCGAGCTGGTTGGGTATCGTTAGCATCGGTGGGACTGCACAACACAAAGCAAATTACCCTCAATTTTATACCGACGCAATTGAAAAAGCCATTTCTACAAGGTAAACTGGTTGTGTGTGTATTGGAAGAAAATTGTGTATTGTCAGACTTGATACATCATCATCTCGATAGCACATCGAATGTACATAAAATTGCAAAACTGGAGCTATTTGAATTTGCTACTTGAAGCATGCCCGCCATCAAATTCGCAACGACATTTTATTCAGGATTCCGCATGGAACGAAAGTTTCTTAGGGATCGTATTGGAGAGACATTATGAGTTTGCGTTGTAGATCATGGGAGCTTTATATGCACCCTCTTTGCGTTATCAACAAGAATTCAGCATTAGGAGAAACTATATGTAAAGTGGAAGTTTATTACTAATTCATAAGCATAATGCGTTTTTCATTGCATCCCAAAAGTCCTTGCATTCAATAAGCATCATATATAGCAATTATATGCATGATTACTCACATTGTACGCGCAATTGCACCCGTTTACTTATTGAAGGTGGAACTCCATTTGATGCTATACAAAGATAATTTGCCATATGTAATCTGCTCACTTTGGTTATGAATAAAACTTCGCCATCTACGACATTAACTAAAACACAGAAAAAAAGAACTTCATACACGCAGAACTCTAAGAATGCAAATTGTACCATTTTCGCCATTGTATCTGTAATTTTCTCCATCTTCTCGACGCCACATCACATACGGTTCTGGATATCCAGTTGCTTTGCAGGTCAAACTTACATTGGTCGATTCAAGGACCACCATGTCCGAGCTGGTTTCACGGTCCACAATACTAGGAGGAACTTGAAACACAAAACAGAAATAAATCCTCGTAATTTGTTTGTAGCTGAATGGTTGAAATTTCAGGTGTCTACAACAGATCCTTCACAGTAATAAATTGCACAACAGATGCACACAACAAATAATTAATTTCCACACATATGACACCCTGAGATTTTTTACTGCTTTTGTCTAAATGGTAAAAAATAAATTCCTCTCCTCTCATACCTACAACTTGCAGATAGCCCTTGCGGCTGCGCATCGGATCAGTGTTGACCTGACACATGTACCATCCACGGTCTGTCTCCTGCACATTCCGAATGTGCAAGTACCAGGAGCGATGGTCATTGTGACTGAGGGTGATGCGAGGGTTCTGCGTGATGACGTTGTGGTGGATGGAGAGGATAGTCTGTGTGTCCACACGTACCCAAGCCACCTAATAATAGAGATACCAAATATAGTACTAGTGAAATGGTAGTAGTAGTGAGGGTTGATTATGGTTTCTATTTTTATGGTTTTCATTGCTTGGTTGGTCGCGTAAGTGACGCCTGGATGCAATTGATAAAGTAACTGATGATGTAAAGGCAAGACTCGTTCCGCACAGCTTGCCCGCGCGTGAAACGAAGCGCGGAGGTAAAATGAAAACACGGTGTATCTGAAGAATCAGAGAAACTGTGCACGTCCTGCTAGTCTGTCGAGACCTCCGGAGTGGAAGTGGAGAAAAAAGTCTACACGCACACCGAGAGAGCTGCAGGACCACGTAGTCTAAGAAAACCCCCCAAAGCGAATTCAACTCACGAACAATTTCTCACTTCTTTTTTGGGCAAGAGTCCTGTAGTCTTCCTGCGGGGCAAGATCAGTCCGCATGTTTTTTTCTTCTAAAAATCGTCTCCTATGCTTCTATACTCTACTTTCCTAGACTCTATATCACCTACTAGACGTAGGAACTCCTACCCTGTTAATATTATTATTTTTCAATCGATGCATTATTTCACGCCTTCCTTCTGAAAAGTGACTTGCATAAATCACCTTAGAGTATTTTCGAAAGTTGCAGGACCTTTTCCGCTACTTGGTCTGATGGTGTAGTTGCATATCGCTCCGCGGTTGCAGACAAAGAAACTCGATTTGGCGCCCCGGACGCGCGATCCAATAATCCCTCCTCAGGCAATCCATCACCCGAAGCTCACTCACACAAATTGCTCACGCGCGCGACTTCATCCACCGCCTCGGGGGGCGCACAGGCAAAACTCTTCATTCTGGTCATGGGTGTCGCCGGGAGTGGCACTCACCTTGAAACCGCGCAGGTTGTCGACTACGCAGGCGAGGAGCGCGTCGCGGCCCACCGTCACTGTCACGTTGGAAATATTCTCGGCGAATCGCGGAAATGACATCTCTGCAAAGCATTACAAACCATCATTATTCATTACAAGTGTATTCCTTTCTTCCTCCAATTCTACGGGAAACCAACATTAGCTGGACTCATAATTGTAAAATGTCAGTTTTCTGTGTGTACAGTTTATATTTTACTCCTTATATTTTGCCGAAATTTGTTACAATTAGGTGCTTTAAATATATTGTAATTTCAATAGGTTCAACAATGCAATCACCCAGAAATAAATTACTTTTGGGATCACAAAGTAACTTTATTTCCAAACTTGTGCGAAATCATAATTAAATATCTCGAGCTGCAAAATGGCCCCAGTTGAAGGAGAAGATTGCGCTCGAAGGTGGCAAAAAGGTGCACGCCAGGGTGTTTCTTCCCATTTCCTTCCATTTCCCCAATAACATGCATAAAACATTACCGGAACGCGCGCACTTCGTCCCGAACAACAGCCGTGGACCGGAAGCGTAGAACACTCTTCCTTCCACGTGCCAGAAATTCAGTATTAATTAGCAGCAATGCAGACAAACAGCTGGCTGAAATAATTGCCCGCCAACATTGACCCAGAAAAGCTACTACATGAAAATTAAGTAAATTGGAGCAGATAAATCTAAAATCCAGCAGTTTCAAGCCGAGTCATAATGGAAATCATTAAAAATATGCTGAACGCGCAGTCTGAGCCAAAATAAGAAAAACAGTTCGTCAAAGATACATTTCTAGCATGTGCATGTTTTTTGCATGTTGTAGAAAAGTGGAGGCTTTCAAGTACTAATAGAATGATAAGGGTTTTACTCTTAGAGGACTCTGTGAGATGCTGAACGCGCTCCAGCATACTGGGCGCTGATCCGGTGCCTGGAAAATTTACGTAACAACTTCGACGAGGTCTAAACAGCCAAGCGGTTCTAACCAAAATCTCGATGTTGTGTTAAATGCGCTGTAACTTTGTATTATCTTTACTCGGATTATGTTGCGCGGCTAGCAAGTCAATAGAAAACCGGAAAATAAAATAAAAAATTTAAGGAACCGGAAGAAATAGTTAACATAGTATAGTGCAAATTTCTAGTTATTTTTATTTAGTCAAGGAGGTAAAAAATGCACTCTCATTATCTTGACACTCGTTTTTGCATTAATTATGAGCAAAATGCACGGCGATAACCAAACAAAAAAATAGGAGCACCGGGAAGAGGTGCACAATAAAGACGCGGTATTCTTGGCGTTTTTTTTGTGCATTCCGAGCGGCATTAATTCAAACGACTCCATTCCGCGACGTGCCCGTTGCCTCCACCGCCGCTACAACCGCTGCCGGGTGGGGAAACAGAAAAGAGTCATCATGAAAGATGGGCAGAAATCTTCTTCAACGCTGCAAAGTCTGCTGTATTAGCATACTTGGAAATTATGCATATTATTTTAGGTATATTTTGTGGTTTCGACATTTACAGCTTGAGCTTTTCCAACATTCTATTTAATGTATTGCTAGGTATAAACAGAAAAAATACACAAAACACACAAAACATATAGTTGAAAAACAGAGCTTACTCAAATTAAACCAAATTAATTCTATTCTATGTTTCTGGAGGAAGGTTCTCCTGAGACAAAATATTCGAATGGGAAACCATAAAATTTTTAACTCTATTTCCTGTTGCAAAATTGACCCGGGAAACGAGCGAGGCTTTCGCATCGCATATAACGCAGTCAACTAGTGAATTGAGCCGCCGTATTTGCGCGTACAATGCACATGCCCGGAATACGCCGCCTCCGTAAATAGCCAGCAAATGTCCCATGCCCGGCGAACATTCATGTTTTAGGACCATCGCCGCGGCCCTTTGTTGATAGCGGCTGTGAATCGAATGCTAAATGTGCACGTATGCTCGCGGATAACGTGCATGATCTATATCCATGGCGAATTTGTGCATTGTCCTGCTGAACCTGACCTGATCACAAACTAGCTCAAGAGTCACACATCTGTATGGAAATACAGCTTAATTATTGTTTTCTGCAATAGACAACATTTTCTTTTATTCCTACCTAGGTCCAACGTTTGATAATTACAGTTTGGTGATTAATGTATTTAGGTGTTAATAATAATAAGGTATATATAATTTTACAGAATATGTCTTGAGCAAAATATAGTGAAAAACAAAGCTTCAAATGCATGTTGATTCAGTATGTTATAGACGTGCATCACTATGCAGGTTAATGTATAATTGATTTTCACACTCTGTGCACACAAGCGGGAATAATTTCCTTGGGGGATGATAACCAATATTTTATTATAGAACCAATAAAAAGCGTAAACATGTAAATTGCAAGAAACACCGCACAAGGTATAATTTATTACAACTACGTAAAATTCTAGCTAATGAAGAATAAATATGTGAATGACATTCAATCAATGTCCTCGCACTTCGTTGAGCAGCAAATACGATATGCTCTCGGGCACCACTAAAAAAATCCCCTTTTTGGTAGAAATGGACCTAATCTGGTAGAAAAGTGTTAGCTTTCTGTTGAGGTCAAACATTGTGTATTCAGTGCACCCGCCCCGTATTAGCCCATTTCCACGTGCTCCTAGCTCGCGTTGGAGGAGAGACCTTAATCTCGTTACCTTTTTATTATCCATATAAGACCCGGCTTTATATGAAAGCAATAGCGGTTCTTTTCTTCCTATGCACCGCCTCTGTTTTTGATATTAGCTGGGATGTTAAAAGGGCACACACTCTATTTCAACCCCCCGCATCTACCTCATCTACCTCCATTCATTCCAGGCGTTTGAGGCAGAAGTAAAATAGTTATGATAACGACTTACCATGATTAAAATCTCCCTGTGCGGCGATGTTGTTCGACTCAACGTTCCTCACGCGTCTCCCTGGAAACAGTCAAGCAGGCATAAGTTACTCTCCTGACATGAAGAGCAGAGTGTGAAGAGTGCGGCCGAGAGGAAACATTAACAACACTTTGAAAACTTGAGCACTTCAATTAATCTTCGCTTTGCGTTAATTTCTCGTCGTCATTAAATAGCGGGATAAAATCTTTACAGGACAGGAATTTATTTGTAACGTAATGGATTAATTTAATTGAATGCATTTGCGTAGAGCAATCAATTAAATAAATATTTACGGATTTGATTTCGAACTACAACATGTTGTTTATCTGATGTATCTAACAGTCAGTTACATATTTATTAATTTATTGCTGAAATAATTAAACTATGTGCAAATTATTTGCGGTGCTGTAACTCTACTCCAAATTGGGAAGTTTCTGGAGCATAATGCACTGGTACTCCTGTATCAGGGTTACAGAACGGTAACAAAGTTACAGGACTGGCAGCAGACTGTATAAGATATCTGGAATTTAATTATGAATCTCCTGGATTATACCTTAAAAATATATATATTTTAAATATATTTTGTCTTAGGAGCATAATGCAAACTACAGGAGTAAAGTATGAAACACCTGAAAATGTTTGAAATTTAACTTTGGCTCTGCTAAAAAGTTGCTCTTTGTGTTCATATAACGCATAAAAATTTATCACCCACGTTTATTTCCAATCAGTTGGAACTGGCTCCACTTCAATGACTTTCTACTTTTTGCTAGAGACATTTGGCGACGGTTCAAACTGTGATAACAAGCCCGACGCAATATCAATCTGCTTATCGGAGCTTTCTTTTTACTCTCCAGAATGGAAGATTGTATTTCTGATAAACTCTGCTGCCTGCAGTCACAATTCCAGGACAATGGATATGACCACAACATCTACATAAACGAAAATTGTGAAAATGTGGAAACTCGGAGCAGAGACATTCCATTACATGTTCTTAATTAACGCTACTTTATTTCCCACTGCAAAACAAGTTATTTATATTTGTTGGCGCAA
This sequence comes from Ecitoglossa quadriceps, assembly GCA_027574925.1. NCBI lineage: Eukaryota > Metazoa > Arthropoda > Insecta > Coleoptera > Staphylinidae > Ecitoglossa > Ecitoglossa quadriceps. The sequence continues at coordinate 2,254,207 of JAODGC010000008.1, forward strand.
ATACAGCAGTCCTGGACATCAAAGGAATCTATTTAAAAGTTTAATTTATTTTTCGCGCAAAAATAATCACAACATTTTCCGGCCTTAAGTCAATTACGGCATATTCACTTTTTGTGACGGAAATTACCGGATCGATACCACATGGCTGAGTGTCTTATTACCATCTCGACAGCATCTCGCTCTAATTATATTTCTCTCCAGTCTAATCACATTATCCGAGAGTGTATCTGCGCCGCGCGCGAGTCGTACCGTGAAATATTACACGCAGATTAGCAAATGAATGCTTTGCATGTGCAAATGTGCAAAATCCAAGATGGTTGGAGTGATAAGCAGAGCCCAAAACTCAGCCGGAGCAGCGCAACGCTCGAAATTGAGGGAATTACAGGAATAAACATTTTACACCCGCAATAATCTCATTTTTAATCTTGATACCGCGTAATGGCTGAGGTGCAGGTCTGATGCGTTCTTATCTCGAATGGATGTATCGAAAAGGTTTCTGCAAAAAGTTAAGTGCGCCTACACTTGTTTCCACAAAAATACTAAAATATATTTATAAGATATCCAAGAACGGTATTTGAATTATCCTTAAATAAATTACTCTTCATTTTGTGGTGGCTTCAGGAAGCGGGCCAGACAGAAAATGAAGAGATAGAGGGAACATATTTTTCGCAGCAAATTAAAACGATTGTTGTTGATGATGCGCAGCAAACTTCAGAAGCTGCGAGGCTTGTTTGCTTGCATAGCCTGCACGAGCTTTTCCTGCCAATGCCAGGAGTAAAGGACATCCTTTCTTAATTATTTGCTCATTGAGTTTTAAAGGATTTCCCGCGTCGTACGGAATTCACGCTGTTGGAGTAATCTCAGTTTATTTTGTTATGCAATTTCACTTATTTGAGTAGAACTTTGGAGAATTTGACTCATAAAAGTACCTACTTTACAAATTATTATTTGACTTGTTGCCCAATTATATTTATTTGCAGAATTCAACATTTAAGAATATTAGGATATCAAAATAAAAATTATGGTTTTACGATAGTTTCATATTTTCACCAGGAAAAATAAAATACCTAAATATATTGATCTTTTAGTATGCTATGTTATTAGTATAACTAATGACAAAATTAGCCTAATTGATCAAAACATTGTCGTCTTTTCTTCGTCTATTATTAGTTATTTTCTTTAGGTGCCAAGTTTTTCAGGTGAGCGGCCATTAGGCCTGATCTCCATAACGTAATTTGTCTTTAAAATCTACTCAAAGTTTCTCAACATGCTGAAAGAATTCTAACTGAGAAACTTTCAACTCATACATACGCATTACCATTATGATGATCTAGAAGTGATTTGAGATGGAATTTATAAATATCTTATCTAAAAGTAACCACTTTAAGATGACAATATAATCCCCAGGTGGATTTTGATTTATTGCTTGGTTAGATTGCACTAATACCCAACTGAAAGGTGAACCTTTTACGTCGAGCTTGCTGCAGGTGAAGCAAGACACTAAGAGAGTAGCAAGACTAAGAAGTCCTAGGGTCTTAGGCTTTGGGGCCAATTTGCGTTTCGTTTACATTCACCAGCGGCCGAAAGAGATTGCTCGTTGCGGAGCTCATCAATCAAAACGCGCGCACTGGTGACGCTCTTGGGCCTAGCGAAGGTTGAGAGTAATGGAGGGCTAGGCAAGACATGATGGGTTAAACTCACAAGGAATATTAATGAAGCGCGAATATTAGGGAAGCGATGTGATACGATGTGATACCACATCAGCGAGGGCAATTGAACAGTCAATCAAAGCTACCACTACTATTTGTTTCCGCTTCTCTACATCGACTCAGGTCCCTTAAATCTACATATTGATTTTTTGATCATGTGTCGACTGGTTGATGTCGACACGAAAGGAAGTCATCTCAGAATGCATACATCCTGCTGATCTGAGTGATGTGTACGAATTTATACAGATAAGTCAGAGAAGATTTGATGCGCTTCTAAGGCGAATGATTCAAACACAGATATGTTTATTGTTGTTATTTAGACGCATTGCTGGAGGGTGTAAAGAAGGAGATAAATATGCCCAACCCCCGGAGTTTGCCTAATGGAACGTCGCTGCATTCTCGCCGCAATAGCCGGATCGTTAGTCGAGGCCTACAATTCATCTTCTGGAGATCGGCCAAGAGACATCCACCCGGTGTACGGACGAAGGGTGGTTGCCGTTGGCGGCCCGGAAAGAGACGTTGCGAGGAAGCGACGCTTTGCGGAACACGATCTATATCCGGCAATAGCCATAACTCCTCGCCTCCTGTCCTGAGGGCACCCACAGCACGAGGCTAATGTGGACTTTCGAAAGTCTTGCACGTCGCGCTTCGTTCATTACTTAGACACACACTCAGGCGGTGCAACTTTATTCCCATTTTGGGAACACCAGAATCCCCAAGTTTTTTTTCTCTACTAGAACCTGGAGCAAACACTAACCAGCACTTCATTAGTTCACACTCATAAGAAAACTTGGCCTCAACTAAAACCGTGGCAAAGACTGTTTAAAAGTTATAAATATTAAAATTTAATTTAGTCTCTTAAAAGTGAGGGTTAGGAACTTGTTGGCAGAAAATTTTCCATCTGTAACATTTATTTTTTTGAGGTCATAGAGCGCATATAATTAGGCCAGAAGTTTCAGTGTTCTAACTTGCGGGTAGCGGCATGGGTTGATATTGCATCGGTTCGGTTAGAGAGCTTGTTCGGTTCCGCCCGGTGCCGGCGTGAAATATGTCTCTCTGCGGTCGCGCTAACTTTCCCCAAGACTGTCCGAAGTTTGCTTCATGCTTCTCCATATACAAGATATGGTTGTGGTTGTCGAGCAATCTTTTGCAAGGCGTTTTGAGATGTCTACCTGCTTGTAATTGCGAGGTAATTGACTCTAAGGTGTGCAAACATCACAAATTTATGAACTCCTTTATAAAATCATTTCAAAGACTTACTTTACGTTGTCTTTAATTTTATTACGAGTGGATTAGTGTATTCTTTGAGGTGTGTATAAAACTCTAAGTCTCTTACCGAAGGCATGATCCAATGTAAGCAGTGCGGGTAGAACTAACACGATCACTTGGTACGCGGGCGGCATGATTACAACTTCCGCAAAGCACAAGCGCACGCCTCGACCGACACGCGATATCTGAGCGGCGGCGCGCGTCCGGAGCCAGCAGCCGTGGTGTTGGCGGCGGCGGCGGCAGTGCGAGCGCAGACTCGCACGTGCTCTGCACATCCATCGCAACATCTCCCTCCATGCAGTTTGACCCCTTCACGGCAATCATCACCTAGTGTAAACGGGATGAGGAGTTTGATAGGGCGGCGACCAGATGGTTTCTTTTAAACAATACTCGAAAATTCAATCATTTACTTATTCACTCGTTTCACCATTTATTCGACAAGTAAGAAAATATACCCAATCAAAAGTAATTATACTTAAAGTTATAAAATAGTTAAATGAAACAATTGTCAATATGAAGAGTTAGGGTATTCCCCTACCCTTAAAGCTTTAAAAACAAAAATATATATTTCTGTCAATTGCAAATGTACCTTTACAGCATCCAAAGACTTTAGTGTCTTACACGACGAAATATTCTACTTTCAATATTTGATATCCACGTGCGCATATAACGCCAGCCTGCCGCGTCAACACCATCTGCACCCGCTCACACTTCATAACCTGCCGCCATTCCAGCGCCCCTCATACTCCCAACGCACCCTGCAATTCTTCCAGAAGGGTGATCGAACGACGCGGCGAATGCCTTATTGGAAATTATATATCTCCTCTTTTGATACATGGCAGAACAATTTATATTAAAAACTGGTTGGTCTGCAGATGTGCACACTATCGAAAGGGAGTGAAAAATTAGGCGTAAATCGAAGTGCTAAATTTTATATAAGTGTATTATGCAGGCGCCAAACTTCCGGTCACGATTTGCCGGCAACATCCTGGACATTTTACATCTAAATCATATTACCAACTTTTGCACGTGCACAAGGTGCAGCCTGGATGTTAAATCCACATGAATAGTTTTTTAACTTTTACAAATATTTTTTCTCTTTCAGTTAAGTTAAACAGTTAAAGATGAAAGAACTAAACGAACATCTTTAAATATTTTTAATTAAATGCAATTTGAATTAAATCCATTGAGACTTCTTTTATTTCTTTGAAATGTATTTCTACTAATCCCGGGGCTAACTAACAGGAAAGTTATTAAGTTAAAACTAAAACTTTTTCAAAGCAGATAATTTCTTTTATTGTTACTTGGGATTATTTGATTTAAATGAAATTATTACGCCCACCAATAATGTAAATATTTTCTCTTTCTTTAGACGGAGAAAGCTGTAGATTTATTGTATCTTCTAGGACTTATTACCACGGTGCGCGCCCCGAAAGGCCGTTCCAGACATGTCTTCTTTCTGGTTTGTAGGTTCGCGCGTTCGTGCCGCTAGACTTGTCTTACTTTAATTAAACTACCTAATAGAAGTAACATATTTGAGGGAGGACGCCGTGCATTAAGTTTTATAAACCCAGACTTATCTCTAGAATCCTTGTGCTTAAGTTTCAAACGCCACCACTAACGCAAAGGGTAGGAAAGTGGAGTATAGATAATGAAAATTTCTGATATATTGGAATATTTTAATATATTGTAAGGAATGTATTAATGTAATAGTTAAATCGGATCAATTCTTGTTTTTTATAGTTTAGTCTAATATTCTAATGCAGTTCAAACTTACCCCAAGTCTTCAATCCACATGAATTGCCCCCGAGGTCTGCGGGGCACTATCCCACACTCCAGTGTGCTAAACTTGTTCAGTTTGCGCTTTTCACAGGCTTTACAGTTTCGCACATCTGTTGACTGCCATATTGACAAGCTCTGCACATCGTGGAAGGATCACATTGTAAAAGGTAACATTTGTATGCACAAGCTTTTCAAATTCAACACATTTCTTTAAATCCTTTTACCTCCGTTATAAATTTGCCTAAAAATTAAAAATTATTAATGCAGTTACTTTGTACAATACAGTACAAAGGAACAAACTATCAAACACCAAATATCTTTATTAACTTGTATGTTCTTTGCGCCGCTGAAATCAAACGGAATTCACTTCCTTTGTGTAGCTTGTCAAACGTCCACGCTTAATAATTAATTAGCGCTAATTCCTTACTCCAAGCGTGGATTATTTGGCTAGATGAAGGATACCAAGGAACGGTTAATACTCCTAGTCTTCCAGTATCTAGCATATAGTAATTTCCTGCATTGTTTTCCTGCGCACGGATGAATCGTCGCTGAGATTCCTTCAAGTCATAATTGTATAATAGCAATGGATGTGGAATGCCTTAACACAACATCAAAATCCCATCCCAATGGAGACATGTTCATGGCCACTGCCGCTGCCGACGGCATCAACAACCGCCCGCATTGTCGTAATTAATTTTCGTGCATAATTAGCTTCCACATTAATACCATAGCCTGTTGGCGTGCTCCGGACTATAACTAACTTACTCTTTCAGCTGCTGAGCAGACAAGTTAAGATGACAACAAGTCGACAATAGGCAGGGCCACAGAGAAAATACCCAGAGGTTGACTTTGAAGGGATGAAAGCAGTTGGCGATTTGCTTGCGGGTTTCTTAGCGTTGCTCTTGTTTCTGTTGAAGGAAACGGCTTTCCTTTGTGAGCAGGACAAGTAGGAAACACAAGTTGGTAATGGTGGAAAATGTGGCCTGGATTGACGTTGCTCTGAGCTAGATTTAGAGAGGTGAGTTTTAGATTTGGATGCTGTTGCTATTTCTGCTGTGTTTCGATTAAAAGTGTAAGTGCATAAATCTCAACCGGTGGCATGGGAGTGGAAAAAAGTTAGCAGTCCATGTAGCGCATGGCTGCGCTTGCTCGAGCACTCGGGAACCTAATTAATGCTCCGGCGAATATTCCCGCACTGCCGCAATAAATTAGATTTAATTTATAAACAACGTTTGAAAACAGGACACTCATATTATTGCACCACCAAAGAACCTACACCGCGAATTTGATTTTAGTGCGTGCTATGAAGCCATTTGCACCTTCAGACCACCTTGTTAGACAATAGACCTCACATTGATAGGAATAGGAAGCACCACAGCCAAGGTTTACTGCATCATAGCACATTGCGTGTTGGGACTGCTTGAAAAGAAGATGAAAACACTTTGACGTCAAGTTAATAGTTCCAGAAATCAATTCCTAAAGCGTGGACCCGCGTGCCAGGCATGCCTACCATACTTGCATTCCGCCGACCTCTCCCAACGTCGGGTTAACATACAACTATTGCGTAATCTCCGGGGTTGAATTTTTATACTCGCAGCAAAATTCCTTGCATTTTTAACGTAGTTTGGACATAAAGCCGTACTGCAAGCAGTTCCCATAGTAAATATCTTGGCATGGTGCAAATAGACCCAGATCCGAGTCAAGGGTTCAGTGCCAAAGCCTTGAATTTAGCTTTTACAAGAGAGAGGAAATAAAGTACTTTATTAATTGAAATAATTTTAATTGTCTGCAGGACATTATAACAGAGCAAAACCCTTTTCATTGTATCAGGTTTGAAACATGGCCAGTCAGCTTTGAGTAAAGTTTTGATTAACTTCTCCCTGAATTTCGAGTTGAAATCATTGGAGTCATCAAAAAAGTACAAATCTCATATGTAGTAGTAAACTCAGGGAATAATTAAATTAACAAAAGTTTAAGCTACATATTAGTTTTGTAATGGTCAGGAGTGGGATGTGAGATTGAGTTGAATTGGGATGAGAAGTTGCCGTCTAATTTATTTCCAACAAAAACAGACTTATAGCGCTTGGCAAAGGCAAATATTATTTCAAATTCAATTGCGTGTATTTCCGAAGACTCTCATGCATTATGCATATCAAGGCGTCGCAGCGCGTGTGATGGCCGTTAACTGCACTCGCGCGCCCCCTATGCGGCAATCGTCTTGAGAAACCCATTTTAAAGCAAAGACTAATGTTAGTGTTATGGTTAATGGACTCCTTAAGCGATGTTAATATATAACTGACATTACGCCAAATGATATCCTGTTTATCTTGCTTCAGGAGTTGACGTGTGCAAAACTTTTGATGCAACTCACGCCTTATAGTAGGAGTAGTAGTATCCTCAGATTTCAATGTAAACACCCTCGCACAAACAAAACCAACAAAAAAGCAGTTGATTTCAACTCTGTAGGATTATTTGGCATTGCCAAGGCGATTGTACGATTTTCTTGCCAAACCCGTCCATTGCTCGGACATTACTATTCCATGTCAATGGTCGCGTAGCTTGAGGGGAAAGCCAAGAAGTACACAAAGTTGCTGGAAGTAGTATGCAAGCAACGAAGCGCATTCACACGGAATGAGGTCGCATTCCGAGGCAGGCGTACAATACGCGTTGTTGGGTTTTGCGACAAGGTCGCTGGTTTTCGTACACCTTTACCAGACTCAACTTGGCTATGCAGGTCCAACGGTCATGTGCGAAATCACCGCGGCGAATCGTTCAATCACCCAGAGCATGAAGTACATGCTGCGAATAACTGCAGGAAGAAAATACAAAAAAGTTTATTTCTGTGTACTAAAAATTTTAATATTTGCAGAGGAGGGATAGCGAGGTGGTAGAAATGGATCTGATCTAGGGTTTTTGAGAAATGGGTCCATTGTGTGAGATATTTTTTAGTTCCCAGTTAGGTAGTACTTTTGTGGCCAATAAATAGTTCTTTCCCCTAAAGGCTTCAGAAAGGAGAAAATGCGTCAATGACCGAAACGGACCATTTACAACCAGACAAAACTTCCTCTTAGCCCAAAACTAACATAATCTTCAAAAAATCGCACACAGTGTTATAAATTCTATAATTACCTATACCAGTTTTAATTGTAATCCATAATATTTAGTACTGATTCAAATGTTTTACTAAACACCTTGTAGAATTTTGCTTGACAAAACCCCAATCGATTTCCTGATTTATCTTGTAGAGTCCCAATGTTCCATTTCTAAAAATGGTAGTCCACCACGATGGAGCCAGAATATGCTTCTGTAATTACGTTATAAATCGCAATATAAGTCTGTTCATACGCTAAATTAGGTTCTTCTTTTGTTGTTTTTTTGTTTTCCATTTATACAAACCCATGCAATTCTCTCAGCAACATCTTTTTAGCTGTTTTTCATACAACTTACAAATGATCAGAATGTTACATGTAGGGAGTTAGTTATTACTGACACATTTGAAGAATCTAATATGAGAATATTAACAGTTAACAGTTAATACTAATGTGTTACTCAACTGGAACATAAATTAATATATATGTATAGTTGAGTTAACGAGTGTGTCGAAGTGACGCAGACACAAAGAGTGTGATCGTGTTATAACAGTAGCTGCTAGCAACCGGTTTATGAAGACCAAGAGAAGGTAGGGTAAGACGAAGAGTATGAGACAAAAGTGCGTTGGAGTCCTGCTTGTACGAACGTGACTTAAGTAGAAAAGTCAACTCGTGGACTGGTCTGGAGCAAACTGCTTTAGTTTAGGACTGAGCGAGTTGTCTTCTGGTGATCTTGTAAGTTTGCAACCAAGTGACACTAATTACGGTCATCCTCATCAAGTGTTTCTTGAAGAAATGGACCAGAGGTTAAAGATATTAAAAGCACGTGGAACACAGCAACTTGTTGCACCTAACCTTCCCTTGTGCTTTACACCAATTTGGAAATCAGTGTGTTTGACAGTGAGCCAGGAATTTTAACCACAAATAGTGCGTCGAACAGGCTTCGATTTAATTAGTGCCGTGTTTGATGACTGATCAAAACCACGCGCAGTTAAATCAATGGATATCCGCGAACGTGCCTAGCGCAAAGCGATTATATAAAAATCATCAAACTGGTGCTCTGTGCACAATAATTTCACCCCTCAGAGCAAAATCGTGTATGGCTACATTATGTTTGTTATGTTGCGCTGTTATTGATAAAATTAGCGCTGATCAAAGTGGATTTGGGACGTCTTTGGAGTACGATATGCCTTCTGGATGGTACGTGACTCTTGTGCGCGTTGGAAACAAACATGCCGGAAGGCAAGGAAATTTTGTGTGTGTTTCCTAATTTACAGGTAATATTTTTAAGGATTAATAGCAAGAATTACACGTAGAGGAGATACAAAGAGATTTAATGCTAGGTGTAGGTGACCCTAAAATAACTCTCAAGTGATTTATAGTCCTTATGGAACGTTAAAAGGAATGTGGAGACATTCTGCAAAGATAATTAACATAATGGAACGATTTAACGATGCTATCAAAGCCCACATTGTATAAATCAAAGAATATACAGAAAAGGTTTAAAATAAAACTTTAAAACTTTTCTCTAAGGTTAACGAACTAAATAGTAAGGAACAAAAGAATTACATTTAAATACGTATCCATTAAATTACGATTGCCCTATTGAATGGAATAGCCTAATAATTCTAGTGGTTTTTAATTGGTGCTGCTGTGCATGCGCAAATTTGAATTTTCCGCTCAGTTTGGAACTGCCAAGTTAAAGCTTTATATTTTCAAAACTAATCAACTTTATGGATTAGAAACTTGAATTTATCATCTTTGAGCCTTTCTTTATACTCAAGGCAACTTATTTTGCATTGAGTAATTTATCACCTGGCAAGTCGCAATAAAAAGTCGTATGTCAGCAACATAACGGTTTAAATGCACTTAAGTGCGCACCAAACGATTAAATCTTATTATGTCCTCGGTACAGTTGAAAATTACGATGCACTATATCGTAAACCACAATGGGCAGCACAAAAAAACCGTCGGATGCATTGCATTCCCATCGCATTTGCATACATATTGCTTGCGGTCAAAAAATGCCCACCGATCATCAAACCACCATGCACCGTTAATTACAACACAAAAATATCATGGGACAACAAAAAGGAAACAATGTAGCATAACCGAAGATTATCTCAGAAGATAAATAATGAATGAACAATATCACTAAGGGTATGGATAATTCTCCAGGATATTAATTCCAGTCCTTATATTTGTTTCCTTCTGGAAAAAATAATTAATTTCCTTTTATTATTTTATAAATATTACTATCTTATTCGATATGTTTTTTCGTTTTTTTTTTTATTAAACGTGTATCTGCTTTTTTTTCTGAGAAATCGCGCGCAATTTCTTGAAACTGTCTAATGGATTTTCTATGTTTCTTGATGCATGCGATGATGCCGCTGCCTTCAAAACTCCGCCCGCAATCAACAACTAAACTGCTGGAGCCTAAAACTTGATAATGCAAACTTTACATAACTCGCGAGTCGCTCACAGCGGCGGCGAATTTGCAACGATACGTTTTGGCGCAAACGATATGGCACAACCGACACTCGGAGATATTTTCACTTAGCGGCGGCGGCAGCCCAGCTGTCAGCAAAGAACAGCGGGACACAGATACAGTGTACAAATGGTACGGTTTGTTACTTTTGACTTTTCGATAATATTAAATGCTACGACGGCGTTCAAGCAGCAAAAGCGCCGACTAAAAATTAAATTCTGTACAACTTTGTGTCTCCTTGCAGAGATAAGTATGATAACGCAGTAAAATGTTTACGACTGGCAATAAAATATATTAATTATGAATTGGATTGCAATCATAAAACTATTATATTTGTGTAATTTAATTATACTTATTTAATAGAGCACTAAACTTGATAGAGCTTTTGGTGAAAGTGTTTTTATAAAATGTAATTTAAAGGAAGAATAATGCGTGAAGATTATTTTAAAATTTTTTTGCAATTGTTTTACTTTGAATTAAAAACGTTCAGTTGTCATTTAATTAAACCATTTAGATTTCATTAAAAATAATCACACATTTGCAATTTTATTTAATAATTCTTTCCACACTATAATAACATTAACTAATTTTACTTATTCCACTTATACTGGTTACTGTTCCTGATTGATTCCAACGATTTAATTTGCACTAAACTCGTAGTTTGCAAGGAGCTGCAGAAAATTCACATGCTAGACGTGGAAAGAATGACGAGCAAATTAAATCAAGTTTGCGTACTTTCCAGCCAGCGCAGGACAATATAATCTGAAAAGTAATTACACCCGGAGAATACATTATGTAATTTAAGAATACGAGCCCAACTAAAGTGTTTAAACAAGTAATGAAATACTAATTAATTTTAAGTGTAACGTTTGTTAAAATAGCTTTTTTTTTCTGCGCCCTTTCTTTTATTGTTTTTTCCAACAAAGTGTAAATTTCAAATAGTAAGTAGGTGTTTACGATTTTAATAAAAATTTTAATGCGCATAACGATACAGGAAGATATTCCACAATAAAAGTTAGCAACTTGGCAAGAGGCAAATTACACTTGCGGACCAGTAAAAACTATTTATATCCACCGAAAGTTGCATGAATGTAAAGCGTTCGGGCATTTGTTCCTTCGAAGCCTGTTGCAAAAGTTTTTCCCTCCCCGCATACGCGTTGAGATTGTTTTCGCTTCTTTTTGTCGCCGCGCGGATTTTTTACTTTGCGGGCTTTTTGTTTCGCAGATGTACGCCGCCGCCAAGTTACGAGCGAAGAATAATGGCGATCCGCGCGGCATGCAAACGCTAGCCGCGTAAATAGAAAAATGAAATTGGCAAATCTGCGGTTTTCGGCGGATGGATAACTTTTTCTGCTGCGGCGAAGGCTTTGCGATACTAAATGTTGGAATTTATCGCCAGGCGTAAACTCCAAAGACGTGCGCGCAATCTCAATCGGCGATCAGGTAATTTTCTACCGAAAGTCCAACTATTTTTTTATTTTTCTGTATTTTGTTCCCTTTGGGTAAATGCTGAGAGTTGGAAAATAAATTGCACCGGTTTTGGTTTACTCATTCATCGGCCGAAATATTCAATAGATTGCAGCAGACTGCCTTTGTTTGTCATAAATTCCTAAACAACAATTCTATTGTGCCATCGCTCTGATGATTAGAGTCATGACATGAATGCAAGCGCTAATGAACGTAATTCAAGTTTTATTGCGGTGAATAATTCTCCACGCAGCAGTAGAAGCGATGTAAACCAAAGTAAAGCATAGTATACACAATCAATAATTAAATTTCGTGTAGTGACAAATTAGTTTTTCAGACTGGAGTGTTAACTGTGCACACAAGATAAAAACCAACAAACAAAGCCTTCCGGTTTGCTATGTTGTGCTCAACGTAGTAAGCACTCATATTAAATAAAAATTGTAATATTAGCAAATTTCAAGTGTGTGTAAAATATTTAAACATTTTTCTTGTTATGTTTTCATGTTCAAACATGCTGAAATATGCTAACACACTGGTGATAAATGCGTTCGCGTTAGACGCTTAAGATTATAAAGAAAATGATTATCTGACACTTAGAATGGCAGTGGCGATTTTTCACGAAAGCAACCATCCAATGCAAAGCATGATCATCAGTATCATCAGCGGCTGTTGAATGTCTTTGCGATGGTGGCAGTTGCTGGGCATTATAGGAAAGTCACGCGCAAGAGGCACGCACACACTTAAATGATCTAGCATTAGGCGTTTTATGGTTTAGTAAATCGCATAAATAGAAACTAAATTTGAATTTGGACTAAACTGTTCTCTTTGCAATATTTACTCGGCGTGCACCTATTGTTAATTAACAAATGACACAGCTTAGTTTTGCAAACTGCAAAAATTGTGCGATTTTTAAAACGCCAAACTTTTAATAACAGATCAAATTACTGCTGTTGCAATTGCCAAATTTTTAGCGGGGTTATTGTCAGCGTTTTTACTGGTCCATATGCCCAAAGTAGGAAAATCGATGACGCGCCGCAAGCGGGAAAATTGTTCGGATGCACAATTTGCATTGGCAATGTTCGGGCATTTGGAAAATTTCACTTTGTGCGTTCGACTCCTGCTATCAGGGGATTTTTTGTAGTGCTTTTCTTCTAAGAACTACACAGGTGTAACTATACAGAAATTGTCATACAGTTCTCTTTTAAACTTAAATTGAAATGCTGTACTTCAATGTGTTGTGATTATTTGCTCGTAGATTGTGGTAAATATCCATTTTAGTTTCATTTCCAAGTGCCAAAATTTGGTACATTTTAGAGATTTGTTCGTGCACACTTTGAGTTTAATGCACGACGATAAATTTGCACATTGGAAATAGTGCACAGCATGCGGTGGGCCGCGTTATTATAGTGCTGTAGTGGTATTGTCAGTATCCTGATAACGATAAATGCACAAAAAACTTGGATTTCGACAGTGCTATATAAATTTGGCGCGACTATCCTGACAAAATATATAAATTCGTGGCAAATGTTTTAAATGTGCGCGAATTGCGCTCTAAATCATCGCAAAAGGGTTTTGCAAAAATGGCCGAGCCCATTTGCAAAGACATATTGGGCTTCGCCGTTGAAATAATACAAATCTTTGAACATAAAAAGAGATCTGCGCTGTGCTTCACTGCTTTCCACACTTTGCCAAGCAGTTGAACATTGGAAAAATCCTAAAATAAAAAAAACGCTCAAACTTAAACTAAATTTTTCTGCTTTAAACAAATAACATCAGTTTAAAGAAATAAATATTTCTTTGCTTCTTGCTTCCTTGCGATTAGGTGCAATCAGAGGAAGTTTGATTCCGCCGGATTCTCCCCATCGCAAAAGGGGTAATTAATCGCGCGACTTTTGCTCGAAACCGTCGAAACTTGCGTGGCGCTTGCAGGAATATAAATGCTTGGTTTGAACACGAATTGAGGCGGTTTGTACCCACCAGCAAGTTGTAACTTTCAATAATAATCAATACTTGTAGTTTGCCTGCAGTGGTCTTCTCAAAGACTTTGCTTCTCCAATTGGTGCTGCTCCTGGTGGTAGTCAAGTCATCCTACGATAACTCGCAACAGCATTACGGTTACTTGCTTAATGTTAGTAGTAATGCACATTATCTTATAACACCGATAGTGATTGGAAAATTAATTAAACTAGATTGGTAACCTGCCCCTTTGTTTTTAATCTAATTTTTAGTGCATGTGTTGTTTATGTTGAAGGGACGTTAATAAGATTATGAAACACCAAGACATTTGTTATTGAAGCTGGAAGGATTATCGCCGGACCGACCTCGGGTGTAAGTTACGAGTAGGATTTGCGGCGCAGCTACTCAAGTGGCCGGTAGTGACAGGACGTTATCCTGTTATCTGAGTTAACAGAAGCTAAGGATAGTCCTCGATCTAGCCGATGTCCTCACTCGTCCAGTTTACTGCTTATCTGACATCTTCTACTAACTTGACTTCTTCGAGATTTTCCACTTTCTTCCTGGAATATTTCAGTACAGAGGGATATTTTCCTGTGCGAAAACAGAATCCGATTTACTATGTGATTCTTGTACAACCCAAATGTTTGTATGCCAAAAACACTTTTATAAAACATGTACTGCATAGTTTCAAATGTTTCCAAAGAGCAAAACAAGTTTTGTACTTCTCTTGAGGGTGACGTAAAGAAAACTGACATGTTCAGCGCACTTCTCTCACTTGGGAGCCATCCGGGCACACTAGCCGCTATAAATTTTTAATCCCGGCATTGATTTATTATCGGTTGCTTACAAGCGGACAAACGTCACGTGTAATGGAATTGTGTAGTAATGCAATGATCTAATAAAGCGTGCACCTACGGGATTCACTCGGACGTGAGAATCGCTTCACCTCGAATCAATTTTGTAATTAGGGCCTGAGCTCCGCGCAGTCATGCGTCCCTCGGTGGCTGCTTAATTGGGAAATAACTCGTTAGTTGGAAGAAGAGCCGCGCAATTCTCCACTTCGATCGGCAAACACTCCATACGGCCGGCAGTCTGACAAGTTGTGGGAAATGAAGGAGAAACGCAGTAAAACGGCTTGGAAAACAAAAAAGTTACACTCTGAAAATTAGCCCACATTTGCACACAAGAATATTTCAAACGTCTATTTCAAACTCAACTCAAGTTCAATTTACATAAAATTTTATTCGGGAGTTACAAGAAAGCTTTCCACACAATATGCACCACGCAGAGTGGTGGAATGGTGAAAGATTTACACACATGGTCCTGGATTTTCTCCTGGATAATGTATTCATGAAAAATCCCCAAGTTTCAACGAGGTTGCAACCTTTGCACCTATCAGAACCACTTGAATAAAATATTAATGAGTTTTAACTTGTTTCAATGGCACACTTCGAATGTTTTGCGTGGCTCTGGAAGAAGAAGCTCACCCCTTAATACTTGCACTTAAGGAGATGTCGTTATGTGCCCACATGTATAACGTTCGACTGAGGCTATAAAAATCACCGAAACGATTTTGTCGACGCCTTAAATTTTGCCTTATCTCAGTGGCGATAAGTCCCACTGGGCTGGAAACTGTAAACGAGCGTAAGGTTTAATTAGGACATTAAGTTTAGCCAAAAACTAGTCTAAGCACAAAGCAGAATCTATCTAACTTTAAAATATAATATAAGGTGTTTTAAAAATAAAAGGTAATTAAACCCTTCCTCAAGTAACATTAAAGTAGACTGTTTTAGGATATCATACCCTTAACGTCCCTATATAATATTAATCAAATTTTATAAATTTCTCTAAAAAGAAGTAATATCTCCTCAATATACTAGTCTAACCTCTCAATCATCTTTTTCAAATTGACATCCATGTAATTGTATCCTATAAAGGATCAATTGCTTCCCTAAAGACACAAAGAGAAGATTTGTTTTTGATTTGGACAGCTTATGTCGGTCGGAAGATGGAACAGCTCCGTCCCCAACAAATCCGGACAAGATTTCACGCATTAGCTACGTCGTGGCAAGAGAAGGTTCCGAAAAAGGGTTTGCTTTATCCTAGGCACTAAGCGCGAATTAATATAGAGGATTGTGAGAATGGGCCCAGCAGTTGCACACAACGCATAACGTTAGAGGGACTTTTCGCTGTTCTTATGTTCCAGTTAACTGACTTTCTTGCACGTGGCACAATTAAACTATTGACTTGCAAAGAAACTGTAAAAAGGAGAAAACAGTTGATTTTAAATTACGTTATGATAACAGGTGATAGATGACTATTGAACATTGAGAATACTTAGGTTTAAAACGCGTGAGGATTACGTTGAACAAACCCGAAAAAAATTGGTATACTTTCTGCACGCTTCTGGAACGAAGATGGTAAAAATTGGGTCTTATTCATTCCTTTCTTCTGCGGCTTGTTCATACACGCATGACATAGGTATGCTGGATTTATAAATAAAGGGAACGAGTGTATGCTTAGGATGAGTGGTGATAGCCAAGTTCTTGAACCCTCATGAAAGAAATTACATTAAATTGTGCTCAGCTTGCCTGCAGGCAATCTTTATTGTAATTGCGTTGCTTGTTGGAGTCTACGCCCCGTTGGTTTAACGGCTTTGGAGTTGCACAGGCTCTCGTGGGAGTCACGGGGATATCGCCGAAAAACACTATTAGGCGCAGCCGCATCTCATTTCTTATTTATTCAAACTCGCGCTGATTTATTCCCGATATTGCAAGCAAATGTGCATCCATGTGCCTGCCAGTGCGAATATGTCGGCGTGATACTGAAGAAATCTAACTTTTACCCTTGCGTCGCATTTCGAGTAGTTTTCCAGCCGAGTCCTCCAAAACGAGCTTTCGAATGCGCCAGCAGTACATTTATCCGAAGCTATAAGTTTCCCCTGGTATCAAACCCGGGCGTAGCGATAAGATTTCACAATCGTAGAATCTTGGTCGATAGACGGATACAAATAAAAATGTTTTCCCTCTCTTCCTTTGCATCTTACTCACTTTAGACTCAATCATGACATATTTGGTCAATCCTTAAAAAATATTTAATTTCTGATCCAACCATAATATCCACTTATTTATGGCAAACCGTATTTTAGTATTTTTTGCTGCGGTAGGTTTTAGGCCAGGAGTTATTCATATTATGCATCATCTGTGTCATCTGTCAGGTTAAGTGTTTTATGTTGGCCCGCGCGAATGAGCAGGGAGATGCTTCTAACCCCTTCCAGCTACCTGGGTACGTTGCGAACGCCCAGGACGAAATGGCATATTTGAGGAAGGCAATTTTATTACATTTTTTCCTATCCTCAAAAAGTTATTCTTCATGTGGACGTCGTTTCCAGGAGATTTCCAGGTTCTTGGATGGTAATGAGATGTATGAAAAACAACGAGGGGCATTTTTCAAAAAAGGATATATGAACCTAAGCAGAGAGACTGAATATTTATTTGAAGAAGGTTAATTTAATATGGGATGAGGTAAAAATTTAGATAGCAGAGTTTTTCATAGTTAATGCTGAAACAAAGTGTTCCTGGAATAATTTTAGTGGGATATGTTTTAAAAACAGCCAAAATTTTTTTTATATTTCTGCCACCTTCTGTGTTCCTTCTTAAACCGTCTCCCTTCTATTCCACATGCGTGCTAGTGAAAACGATCCAACCGACTGTCGCCGCCCAACTCCAACTCTAACACTTCTCCTAGCTTTTATTGTACAGCGTTATTTTACAGTTACAACGTGCGGACTTGCAAAGATCGTTGCCGATCCTAGCACACATTGTCAACCACCACGCGTTATGCCCCGCCGCCACCGAATCGCAACAAAAGCTCGCTGGAATGCCCGCATCTCGGAGTCGATGGCCTTCCGCTCGCAGTTGGAACACGTCGGCGTGACACTCGTAATCACTCGCGATGCACATAAAACGGGCTCATCGAATAGAATGACCGATGCACTCGTAGGTGGTATTTTTATTCGCGGACTTTAAGTGTATTTTAAGTGCTCGCAGCAGCTGAAAAGAAGAACTCACCTCGGCGCAATAAATTGATGATGTTGCGAGCGCACTGCAGTGCGGACACTTAATAAGCTGGTGCTGTATGCATTTAAACATCGATGTGCGCTATGAACCATGAAGAAGGTTTTCGAGAAGCGGGTGGAATTAAGACGGCCGCAGTAAAGTGAAATTTTTATTTTGGTCATAGCGGCGCAAGAGTTTAAGGCGCTCATCTTGTTACATATTTCTGCTGCGCTTATGGCGGCAATAGCGTCCCCGAACACGCCGTTTATTCGACCTCGTCTTTTTACGGCTCTTTTACTTCTGCTCCTAGGTCGTTTGTATACTTTTGCGTTATTTAAATTGCATTGCCACAATCGAAACGTGGGATCAAGACTTTTGTTGCGTCTGTTTATCGAGTTGCGTCGGAGTTAAATTAAAAAAGTGATATAAATTTTCACCCACAGGGCATGCTTTTGTACCTACAATGCAAATCTATTTAAATGTAAATACAAGAATCCAAAGTAATTAAATTTGCTTTCCTTTCTTTTTAAATTCTTGCCGCGTTGCGTCTAATGACGATCCTTCTCTTTTCTCCTAGCTATCTATTGCTGTAGTCTACTTAGTTTCCCAGTCTTTTCAGTTTCCTTAGATTTTCTGCTTTGTCGTCAATCTACTATGTTATTACCAGCTGAAATTCTGTTATCGGACGTTGTAAACGTCCAATCAATGCGTCATTGTGCGGACGGCCAAGCGTTCATTCTGCATGACTGACCGGACATAATGCGTGAACTGGACAAGATCCTGGAGCACGAGGAAAAATGCTGCAAATCTGCGCAGATGGGCAATGATCTTGCGTGTGTTTCTTATTCTTATCAACCTCCAGGCACGAGCTTTATTTTATGTCGATTTCAGCACAATGCTGCCTCGTTGTCCCCGTGTGCAGGACTCAACTACCACTTTGTTGTTAAAGTGAAAACGATGTAATATATGTTGAACGAAATAATCTCAACTTGCTTGTTGGTGGCAGCAGGCGTAAGGGGCCGGAAAAATCGATATAAAAACAAAAAGCAGTCTGCACATTGCACAGTCAGCAGGAGCGCAAATATTTGCATTGATTGCAAGCAATTTTTACTTCTATTTCGTGCTTGATTTTAGATTGTTTCGCCCTGGGAAACGCATGTCGGTGCGTTTTGTAATACACTGCGAGCATTTATTTTCATTATGCCGCCGCAACATTAAGCAAGTGACACTTGGCGCATGGTATTTATGGCTTGGTTGCTGAAATAGGGCCAATTACGATGCGGAGGGACTTAAAATTTTGCTGATGGTATAAATCATCTAAGGGAATATACTATACTTTTGTTGGGATATAAAAAATTTACAAAAAATTAAATTAAAATAAAAGTTTCTCTTTTCTTGAAATTTTACAAATTAACAGAATAAGAAATTTAAAAAAAAAATAATTTTCAGTGCGATATAAATATAACAATTGTCATAATTGATTTGTCGTATAAGAATATTTTTGTTCTTATATTGTAGAATTTCTCGTACCTAAAACTTAAATCTATCTCGCATACAAAATTCAATAGATAACTAATGTTCTGATATTATAACTATTGATTCTTGAACCAAAAAATCAATAACAAGTTTGAAATTACTGGGAAAGTTTAGATCTGATGTTATAAAGTACATTCTGAAAGTGAATTTTGGGTTAAAGATCATAAAAATAAACATCAATGTTTAAAAACAAAAATTTTAATTAAAAGATGTAATCTTGGCAAAAGCAGTGTAAATTTTTTTATAATTCCAAATATAAAATTAAAATATTTATCATGAATCTTAACTAATTTGATATCAACACCAACAACCTCAATTATATTAATTAAAATACCAACAGTTTTAAATATTTCAAATTGGTATAAGAAAGTGAAAAATTACATAAAAACCTAGTTTTGATATTTGTATTTTTGCTGAGAAAGAAGGCAATAGTGCTTGAAAGCATCTCTATTCAACAATAGAGAAATAACCAATTTTATAGACTCCAAGCGTTGGGTGTTCTTTACGTATGCAAAAGCAAACATAAAAGAAGAGAAGCGCCACAGAATGAGCGGAAAGGGAAAATGAAAGCAAAGTAACTGTACTTTTTTTATCCTTAGTAAACCCCCACTTTTATTTTTTTTCCAGTGATAGAAACAAAATTAAACATAAAAATATTTATCAAATTTCTTTAAATTTTCTCAAATCAAATTTGCTCAGATTACATTAGTATCAATCCAAAATCCTTTGAACAATTACCTACTGAAATTGTCAGCGTTGTACAGCAATCGGAATCCAATTGTGTTCATTGTATTATCGACCCATCGCTCTGGGAAATTCCGTAGACTGTAGCATCTTGGCACATTTTCCAATGGCCATTAATTTCGTATCGACGTTCCAACATTGTTTTTTCTTCCTGCGGAGCTTAGTCAAGCAACTTTAATTTAAATTATAGCAGTTGCCTCTTAAGCACCTCGGCAGCATGAAATAAAGCATTCGAGGTCTCGACGGTGAATTATTATTGCGAGGCAAAACATTTTCTCGAAACTGTTTGCAGTGCCAAAACAGACCAACTCCCAAAAGAACGACAGTCTTAAGCTGGATACTTTCCAGGCACAATTGTCTTTCAAGCGCACAGTCAGAGCAAGAAATACATAGAACATCTTTTCAAATATTGATAATATTTTCTTTTGGTTTCAATATATTCCTATACATTGTTGAGATATGAACGAAGCATAAACAGCAAATAACAGCATGGCGAGGAAAAACAGTGGAGGAATCTTGTTATATGCAGATTTATGCGATTTTTCCATTGATCTGGGCGTGGCCAGCGTAATATTGTTGGTTGATCAGATTATGGAGTATTTATTCAAGGGTATTGCCAGTCGGTAGGGCTGCAGTTTGTTAGTCTAGGTTGTTCGATGATGCGTAGCAAACGCTGGGTGCACATGATCCGAGGTAAGCGCCTTGGAACCTACATCAAAGTCCAATGCATCAGTGGATGGTAAATGATTTCTGGTTGCTAGTGTACAGATACAGAAATAGAACGAACGAGAAATAGAAGGAGAACACATTTATAGTGCTTTGATGTTGAATTTTAGAAATAATTATCGGTCAAAATATTCAGTACTTTAAATTTGATTGAATTTAGTGGTTTTAGGCCTTGAAAAAGGTAAAAATTACCAATCTATAATTTTTGATAGGCAAAGTGGCTATTTATTAATAAAATTTAGTTATTGGCTGGTTTTCTTTATTTGATTACAAAGAAAATTCCTACTAATTTTCAACTGTTTGCACTTACGTAATTGTATAACTACACATTTAAATTTAACCCAGCTCATTGAAACAAATCACCTTCCCATGCAACAAACATTTTCCAGCTTATTCTATCTCCAAAATATTCTAAACCAGTATTATAGCTTTGCTAATTGCACAATTCCACAAGTACTTGTTGTTAACAAACGCATGAGGGTCATAAAAAAGTTTACTGCATTTGTTTAAAACTCTAAAGTAAAGTAGAAATAACTAACTACAACTACACTTGTAGTTATTCATTGTGGGTACCAGTCAGGACAGTGGGAAAATAGTGAACACAAACTGTGGATTTACTAAAAAATATAAGGACACAATTACGCTACAACGTCATAAAGATACTGAATATCTAATGTAAGAAGTGCATCCTGATAGACTGTAACACGCGCCTTATAAAAGTCCAAGTCCAACAAAGCAAATGAATCTGAATGAACAGCAACAATACCCGTGGAAACTACAGGCAACCTAAAATTACTTGTAGCAGAGGGAAAATGCTGCCACTGCTGCTGGTGTAGGAAAAGTTTTACGAATGGAATTAGTTCGATGTTTATTTAATTTGTTCATTTATTAAACCTTTCAATTAAAATTTAAAGGATAGCAGATAGTTTGCAAGTAATTTACTAAAAGACAACAAATTAAACCTAAAATTAAACTTGTTTTTGCAGTCGTATAATTATTATTTACCGATTAACTTTGTAAACGATGTTTTCAATCTATATTTCCCAACAATCAAAGCATAAAAGGCAATAAAAATAAAAAATGTTCTGTCTATAGCGTACCATGCAATACCATGCTATATATATTGTTTATTTATGATCGATATAGAATATTTGTTTACTAATAACTAAATAGAATATAGATTGCGGTTTGCAAAATAAACTCATATTAAAGGTAGATATTTAATACCAACGCATGTTTCACTTACTTTCAACATATAGTAGATGGTTGGAGCTGGAGGGTATTTGACTAATGAGAAAAATAGAATTAATTTTTAATGGTTTTGATTTGAGCGCCAGAAGAGAGAAAATAACAGTTTATGAAAGAAGTGGTGATTTATGTGCGCATAATATAATTTCTTATTAAATTCCATATAGCAGAGCTTGATTTATGAATGCACCGTGAAAGCAGCAAAGGTAGCAGACCAACAACTAATTTTTTTTTCATACATTTCAGATATAAAACAGATTTTTTTTGAATATTTGAAATAACACGCATTAATCGATCAAAACCTTTTTAATTTCCTGGCGCCTTCACCTCCACATTCCCACTAATAAATGATATCGATAAGTCTCTTTTATTGTCTTAATGTAAACTTGTTATTGTCATCTGTCGATGCCATACTGTGCATTTTGCGCAAAGCATGACAAATTGGCGATATTAATATTCTAAACTCGCGCAACGTTACGTTACCGCGGGGAGTAATTAAAAGGACCGTGCGACGTGCTCGTTAATTCCAAATTGCCACAAGTGCACATCACATAATATTATTACATTCAGACAGAGGAAACGGTGTTATTTTACGCTATTCAATATGTTTTACTTTTTTATTGAATGTGAAAATATATAGGTGGTGTTTTGATGGATGGAAAAAAATATTTGAAGCCCTTACACCAAATATTTTTCACAGCTGGAGCAATCGAGTTTACAAGCTTTACAAAAATTGACGAATTGAAAAAAGCATGTAACAGTATCTTATACTAATATATTTTGTGTGCAAAGAATTTGAAATGAGAAAGAAGAGAACGTTGAATCGGTTTATCATATCGTGAGCTTTGGTAATCTGATTTTTTGTAAATATAAAGACTCGCATGTAAGGATTAGTAAAAAATAAAATGGTCTTAAAATTCTGTTTGCATTGTAAAAAATTAAAAATGTTTAAATTATATGTTTATTATTTTAACTACAATAATCCATAAATTATTAGCATATTTTGGTATCATCTGTTTAATTATTCATATACCTTAAGAGGGAGTAATCAAAGCACACTTTTATGTTTCAAGATTAAAGCCTTGTGCTATACATTTAACCATTTTAGTTTAACAAAATGCAAATTTTATAAAGGACCACACTTCCTTTGTTACGCACAAACATCCTCATATTGTTGCATCGTATCATGCAAATTGTAACACATTAATTATTTAAAATCATGAGTCTATTGCAATTGCACTTTTTTCTGCAATAACGCAAACCCATTTAATTAAATTCTCGATTATAGTTTTTTCAATATTTTATGCCCACCAGATAGAATAATATTTAGTAATAAAAATATAAAAATTGTGAACAGAATAAAATATACTTTAATTACTGGTTATATTTTTTTTGACGTTGACACTTGCTGATAATAATGTTTGTGTTTGAAATTAAGACAGACTCCAATTAGGGACGTTTCAAGCGTGTCAAGAGTGTCCGACGTGGAAGGAAATTAAATCGAATATTTTACTATTTTTATGGAAATTCAATTAATGTTGGGAAATAGTTGTGTTTAATTAAAAATATCTACGCTTCTACAAATGTTTAACAATGCACAATTTTTTGTGAGGTGAAAAATGCCTAAATATTGTTTATTGCCTACAATCCAAAAATGTATGTAATTTTTTTATTTAGATAAATTTTAATAGAATTTCACTTGGCACTGGTATATAGAGATACATATTCAATCCAAGTGCAAATCAATAAACACATTCGATAGAGTTCACGAGTGATTAGAAGCGGATGCACATGAGATTGCTAAGTTGCATCCGTGCATGCATTCGGCCAAAATTGTGCATCCTGGAGTATTATTGCTGAGCCAGCAGCATTGTTGCCAACTCCATAATGCCCCGGGTGCTATTTTTGCTTGCGCCCGAAATTAATTATATTCATAACGAGAATGATATGATTATAGAATAAATTAAATTTTCAGATTGGATTGCGAGGGCAGCATGCCAGTGCGACGATAATCTCTGCGCCAAAACAAGTTATTTATTATTTTATTGCATGCTCATGGAATTACGCTGGGTACTCTGACAATTGCAACAATTTCACAATTTTGTGATTTTACCGCTATCAGCAAAATGAGGCACAGTTAAATAAACTCACCCTAATATAAATAATTCCCCCCAATTTGATATTTTTATTTTAAATCTATGACGCTTTAATTAAATAGATTTTTTGACCCAACGCGTAGAGATTAGTAAAATGCAATTGATTTCAATATTAGAATTAATATTCTAGTTCTATGTTTACGTCGATATTGGTAGGATACGCTAGCGATGATGATGAAAAGCTCCACGCAGCGAATGGAATTAACCAAAACTGTCGAAGCGGCTCGCGGATAACACATATTTTATCTGTGTTATACTCGACCGCGTCGCGCGCAGAGAGTAAATATTCAACAATTCGTGGCTTGACAATCATGATTTATACACGTCACAGATACATAATGACACTAATGGCTTAATATAATTACACGTTGCCTTTAATGGATTGCACTTTATGAATGTCAAATGTGCCGGCGGTCGCAAAAATCTAGCAGCGAGGCTGAAAGTGCCCGGCGCCTCCATAGTATTGATGAATGTTGAATGTTGGTTGCCCATACAACCAACAGAATACAGCATACAGACCAAATCCTTTCAATCGTTTTAATTCTCAAAAAAATGGTTTTATCTTTTAGCTGCACAACAGAAATAAAAATGGAAATAAATTTCAGAATTTAACTAAATGAATTCCTACTTCAATGGAAATATAATAGTATTAATTTCTGGTGGAAAAAGAGTAATTAAAGTTGGAATTGAATTCAGATTTGCAATCAATAACTTTTCTCTTTTGACTAGAAATGTAGACTCTTCAGTCTGTCTTGGAATAACAATAAAAATTAGGAGTGCGCGCTGAGTAAACGAAAATGAATTTTTATCGACGCTTCTATTGTGTGCATGCGCCGCACAATGGAAGATCGAAAATTTTCCGCTGCGTGCGCCGCATTGTTCACAAATAGAACGCCGGTTGGCGATAATTGAAATCTTCATTTTGCTCTGCTTTCCAAAAGGCAAAAGGAAGGAAAACACAAGAAAGGAAGCTGAGATGGAAATAGTTAGGAAATATCCATCAAATAAAAATAAATAAAATGCAGTTTTTATTAAATGTTCTACGTTGTAAATTTTCCTTTGACTTGTACTTCTGATCAGAAGCAACGTTATTTACCTTCTGCACAACTTGTCTTAACAGAAAATAAAATACAAGTAGATAAACATACACCATGCACTAAGTAAACATTTTCCATCTTACATCGAAAACTGCACTAAAAATGTATCCTTCTGAAAATATCAACATCGTGTATAGTTGATATATTATAGAACTAACTTTCTTGCGTATTATTTGCTAAGCGTGATGTAAGATTTTCGCATACACTTCTCCATTTTAATAAACATCAAAAGACTCTTCCAACTTATCCTTAACCGTTTTAGTCTTCTTGAGGAGAATATAAATAGCTAAAATATGGTTGTCTTTTGTGGTTAATCTACAAGATAAATTAAGTTTTTCACAATATCGCCACATAATTAATTTAAAAAACAAGTATTCTTCCAGCACGCACACGCCTGCCAAGGAGCAAACAAGCTGTGGCATAAAGATCCTACGATGAAACTATGAGGGTGAGATTACTCAGCGACGAAAAAAGATTAATTATCCTGCTGCTCACGCAAGAGTAAATTTTTCTTTGCGCCACATCAATCAAATTTTATCTAGAAGTAAACATTGGTTTTCATGTCATTTTCATCAATAAGGAAGTATTAAATTTGAAAAAAAAAATAAACATTGTAAGTGAGAAACCCGTAGAGATTTACTGCTTTAGAGTTCTCTCTAGAGAAATTAATATTGTCAGTGTTTAGTCATTGCTCAAGTTGGAGAAGCAGGTGCAAAGTGAAAAAGATATTTTTTGTTTTGTCTGTTTGTTTTAATCACGTACACATTTAGTAATTGCAATAATATTTCATAAGTTGTTCAGTGCTTTATTCTTGTTGAGCTAATTTAAATGCGGTTCTGTACATGTTGCATTTACACCCTCCCAACATATGACTGCATTGACCTCGGCAAAGATCCCCAACGTACCGCCAACAGATTTGCCACCTCCCAGAACAATACCGCTATTCCCATCGGCACAACATTGACATTATTTCTCTGCATTATTCTCATTCCTACAATGTCTGTACATTCTGTTTATTGTTCTGACAACATCAGGTCTTTGGCATCCTCTTACCTCAAGGCAAAAATTATGCAAAAGTCACAACATCCACTTAATTATAACGCCAAAAACAAATAATACACGCCCTTAGTGTAAAGCCCAACGCAATGCATGTTTGATCAGTCCGATACAACGCCCGATCTAATTGGATAGGACAATAGGACAATGTGAAGTTTAGTGTGTTTAATTAGCCAGGTACAAAGCGGATTGATAAACACGGCGGGCTTAGTTGCGTCGGGGAATTCCGCAATGAGGCTGCCGCCACCGCAAATATAATTGGCATTTTGTGACAACACTGCCAGGATAACTACAACAGCAAAAGTAACATAATCAACACTGAAGCACCTTGTGATCCGACACATTTATCTTTATTAACATAAACGAGCATATAATGTTCTAATGCTTCTAATTCTCAGTAGAAGTTAACTTAAAGTAGGAGTAAAATAAGATATTCATCTTGTTAGAATGCAAGCAACGTGCGCTTTTTGCAGAAGGACTTGGGATAAAACCTCAAGTTAACCCCACGCACGTTAATGCAATTATATGCATTTTTGCATAAGCGAGAAGAAAAAGGAAAACTTAAGACCCGGAAAAATATTTAAATGGTTTTCTACAATTTAAAAAAGCCTGACATTTTTTGTTCAGAAAAAAAAGAAAGAAATTGAAATGTAAATTGTTTTTCACTTTTTTTTGATTGTCTTTCATCTTTCATCCGATTAAACATTTTCAAACTGTCGGACGGCTCATTGAGCATCATAAATCAATTTTAATTAAAGCTTGTACACAACGTCGTTGACGTTGGTATTCTTTCAATCAAGTTGAACAAGAAAAAAAGAGCTTTTGTGTCATTAATTTTGCGTATTTGGGCAGCGCTAAAGTTTTTTGGACTTTCAGTAAACTTGTGCTAGTCTCGGAGCCCACTTGATAATTAATTATGCCAATAATTGTTAAAGTTTAAAGTTTACTTACTAGAAACTAAGATAGACTGGCGGCTGAGCTTGTTCGCAATTTAAAAACTTAATTATAGTGATATTGATTTTATAGTGTAACAGGGTAACAAAATAAAATTAATGAATATTTGAGATCTAATTTTATCGTAGAAGTCTATTAATTTTTAACAGTTAATTCATTTCACAAATTTCTATTATCAACAATCTGTATCATTCTTATGACTGTGAGATGTCGTGATTTTGGGTTAATGATAATGATTTGTGTTTTTGCCTTAATTGATTTCCGCAATCAACAAATCAATGTCTTTTTACTTGCAATCTGGACGCTGCTCTCATTGCAATTAACAATATAGTATTTTCTCATTTGTACACTGTTTCAGACATCGACATTAGCACCAAAAATGAAGAGTATTAATGAGTAAACTTAGTGCTGAACATTACAGTGCCTAGCACTTTCGCCATCCGCCATCCAAATAAGTATCGTTAGTCTATCGCACCACATCAAAAGTGTAAAAAGCACTCTATTGCGGACGTCGGAAAACCGCTTACTGGCTACTGCACCAGCTTTTCCGGCTTCTGCCAGCCGCACAAGTCCACGCGTCACGCTATGACTAATAGCTGCGGCGCGCCGCAACCCGCTCTCTTAATATATATTTCCGTCAAAAACATTTTGTTAATGATCTTTTCAGCTACGTCCGTTTTAGTTGTGATTGGATTTGTGCAAGTAGGGTGGATATAAGAGGGTAAATGAAGCATCACACATGTAAATACGTAATGTGCGTCCGTGCGATTAGTATCCACGTTAACAGCGCTCTCAATAACGCCGATCGCATCATCAAACAATGCCAGATGCGGTTAGCCAAATGCTATGTTTAAATTCGTGTTTACTTTATTTTATAGAATGGTAGACTATGCTCTGTACTCAGTGGAAGTAAACAAAAGGTTCAGGCGCATTTATTTTACACGAAAATATTGATTTGAAGATGGTGAAGGTGCCAGGGAAATAAGAAAAATGAACTAGTATCGTAGAAAAACTCTACTTTCAACATATCACTATGTTACAATATGTTTTAGTAGTGGTAATGTATAAGGTGTAAGGTCTCTGGTGGATTGTGAAAAGATTTACGATCATGGCATTCCTGGGTATTCCCATGATACTATTTAAGAAGTGATTAGAAACTCGGAACTTCTACTTTTTTCTATTTTTATTGTAAGACTGGATGTTTTGAAATTTATATAAACGTTTGCACATTGCAGTTGCAGATATTAGTTTTCCAAAATCCGATCCTCATAGAGACTTACGCCATTGTAAAGCCCGCACAAAAACTCCACACACTCAATGCTCCTATTTATCTTTTGCGAGGCACATCCTTGTAATAGCACAGCTCTCCTTCAAGCGCACCCACTCAACCATTATTACTACACGCAGAATTTAATATTACCAGCAATGCAATTCGATTGCATCGGTAGATTAGCTCTGCTCCAATTGCTGCTGGGTTTATGATTTTTCTGCCTCACTATTGTTTAGTATTTGTCATTATCCATCCAATAACATGCGGAAATTGTGTAAAATAAGTTTGGTATATTTCAATTTTAAGAGCTGCGCATCATACAGGGATGAATTTAATATGTTTTGAGTAGTTGGAAATGATTAATAGAGTGTGGTCATGGCTTTTAATTAAAAGAGGATCAACTGGGTGGGTCTACACACGCGTTTAAAATGAGCAAGTGACTGGAAATCTTTAGAAGAGTTCACTTTATATTGTTAAGAAAATATACAGTATTTAGACATTAATTGTGAATTTTATTTTTTCTGTTAATTCAAAGATTTTATGGTGTTAGAAGATATAAATTCTCTTTTCGGATAAAAATTTCAACATATGTAATGTTTAGTGACATTTTTGTCTGTTTTCTTGTTTGAGCAGATATCCCTATCACTTGTAAAGTTGGACAAGTGGTGGTAGAGACGAAAGAATATTTTTCCCCAATGTGGATCTCATACGAAGCGTTCTTAATAACAGTCCGCCGGTAATCCTCAACTGATTGATGGCCTCTCCACGGCAGCACACACCCAACCCCTTTTAGCTCGCCTCTCATCACTTCCAGATTATTACCGCCATATCGCTGCCTCCATGAGAAAAGTGCCGTCCCCACTTTTATATATATTTGCGATATTTTTTTATTTCAACATCTTCCCCGTTTCTTGGTTTCTGCTGCTTTGAGAATCCCAGCGCTTGGTTTATGGCCAACCGAGGAAATAAATCGGACGTGATTTTAAGGGCATTTTATTTATCGCGATAATTGTGTCTGTCCAGACGGGTCCCGCAGGCGCGGCAAAAAGCCCCAACTAAACAAACATAATTTTGGCCCTCTGGGTACCCGGCGTTGATTTATTACGCTTGGTTTTTTGCCGTACCTACAATACCACAAGATGGTAACAACAAATACGAAGGAAACCAAAAACATAGATAGTGTTAAGACTTGTAAATTTCCTGCAGGGGATGTTAAAAATACTAAATGCATCTAAGCACAGCAATCAGACAAAAACCTCTGCAAAGCGCAGACAATCCTTAGGATTTTAATTGCACGATTATAGAAGGGGAAACTAAAGGATGCCTTGACTTTCTACTACAAACGTACAATGTTCGAATAGGGTAGTTTTACTAAGTAAGCCATTTAGATGGAACACATTGTCCCTATAACTGAGCGCGACCAGAAAGAAGAAGCAGAAGAGTAAGCAGGCAATTCACATAAAAGTATAGAGGTTGCCTGCAAGGGATGAATTCCCAAAGCTTTGTGTTTTACAATATGTGTTTTCTCCACATTCCGATTCCAACCCAATAACACTTGAAAACAAGAAATTAAATTCACTTATCTATCTCTATACCAGGTGCTAAATTCCACAACACATCCATTTCACCAGTAAGTAATGAGTAAGTGATATCCTCACAAATGTTTCGTTTTCTACAAATGTCCCTCTTCAGTTTTCCTCTCTTCAGCTATACATATACCCATTCGCAGTCTGAGAAAGTGAGTTACAAACTAGCTTAAACTTATGAATAATCCAGTAGCTTAGCAGTGATGCCTAACCGGTGTGAAGTTGGCGTTATCTAAGACGTAAGGATTTAGACAAGTTTCACCCTTAAGAAAGCAACCGCATTTCCCCAGCGCAAACAAAAAACGACCGCGTTAGCATTATTATAACTTGAGCTCACTTTTCCTAAGATCATACATACATTCATGACGGTGCATATCTGAAATTTCCAACAATTGCAGCCCACAGAAAACGCCAAAAGTGGAAACCAAAATAATGATACCTTTTCGTGTATGAAATTTAATCCGACTTTCAACTTGGAGGAGGCGTAGAAATGAAAGAAGGCAAGCGTCAGAGCGTTAATGAATTAATCTGCTATTAAATGAGCTACTAAATTATGAATCTGCTTTGCATAATTTTATCTGATACTCTTGGATTATTGTTTTTGCATTGCGTTTCTTCTTTGTGCTGGTTAATTAATCCTGTTGTCGGGCGTAATTTATTTTTCACGCTTTTGTCTAAGGCCACCCGTTAAAAATCATCATTAAAAAGTACGGCAATTAGTGAATATAATCGAAGTGGTTAATTTACATTGATAGCTTTTAGATCCCTTAGGAGAATAAATTCTTCTGAGAGTAGTAGTTGGAAACATATAATTTTGAAAACTTTAAATTAAATTTCCAACATTTTCCGCTTGAATTAAAGCTATTTTTGCTCAAATTTGGTATTTGCAATGCAAACCACGTAAAAATAGTTTGGTTTGCAAATCATGTGAAATATTAATGTTTGACACGTCGATTTTGTATGACTTGTCAAACTTCATTTGTCTTCGCGGATTTTTACCTGATGACAGGACATTCAACCTCACATAAAATCAATGGTAGTTTGACAAAAAAAATTAAATTATAATTGAATTTAAAATATGTTTACTATTTTTATTTAGATATATGTACTGGGTTCATGTAACATTACGAATTTAGTTGCATTTATAAAATATATGCATTTTGCAAGTACATAAAATAGCATATTAACTCTTTTTTAGAAACATTTTAAAGCTTTTAAAGCTTTAAGAACATAAAAGGACACTAAGTAAAATGTGTTATGAATAAATAAATGAAAGCGTTCATGTTTAAGACGCTTAACGTGTGATGGCGTATAAATTTTACGACTTGCAATTATATTCGTATTTTGTTCTTTTTTGCGTCTCGTGGTAGAGGAAGGAACAAGGAGTCTAAGGAATAAGTCCTCACCAAACACGCCGTTAAAGAAGTGGAAGAGGAAATACGAAGGCGTTCACTGCAATACAATATGACATTTAAAATAATACGTGTTAGAAAATAAAGGTACAAGGAGTGTCTGGAAATTTTCAGTTCTCTTTTAAAACCGCACTTTATTTACAATTTTATGGTTTTATTATAAATTTGGCAACATTATATTAATTGAAATTCTCAAAATAGTTACTGTTATATGTTATGAATTAAGTTTCCAACAAAAAAGTTTATGTTAAAATTGCTATATCCTTGTATGTGTAGCTTTTATAAACTCTGTGTTTTAGAACAGCATGCGCACCGCTTACATGTGAAAATATAGTGACGCGGAAAAACGTTTTCATTGTGTCTGCCATAAACTTTTGTTTTCTTCGCTATTATTATCCACTTCTTTTTGTTCACTTCCTGCCACCTTATCGCATCCTACGACTACCCCCTCTTTTTCAAATGCCCCTACGCATTTTGTTTGGGTTTCTTTCTTATATTTGTATTTTACTTATATTTTCAACATCTTTATATGGCTGAGGTACTTCACGCTTGATGTGGGCCGGAAGTCACCATTCTTACCCTGGTGTTCATGCTCCACATATTTTTTGCTTAAAAAAACGGCCACTTCACGTGCGATGAAAGGAAAGGACGACTTTTTCAGCAAGATCTTTGCATCTTTCCTGTTTCCTCTCATCTCCTACGAAGCGCAAAGAAGTAGAACAAAGACCAGAGTAGAACGCCAGTAAAGAAGTATCTATATCAAAGAGACACATGTTTTATATCTACACCCACAGCGTGCACCTTCTGGAGCTGATTATCACTTCTTGACAATCACGTTTTAACTTAGTTACTCACTGTAGCGCAAAGTCAATAAACTGATAGACGATAATCATTATGAAAAAATTGGATTTATGGCTCTGGATGACGTAATCTAATCTGAAGAAGTTTGCTAATTGCGGCGTAAAGCATCTGCAAAGACTTTGCCGACTTCTGGCCTTGCACTTGCAGTGGCTCATTTTCTGCAATGTTGAGCATAAGTAACTAAACCCTCTACCACCAGTTTGGGAGTAAGGGGCAAAGCGTAAATAAATTCTTGCACTGTCTGATGATAGCGACTTGAAAATAAAGAGCGCCACGCGGTGCGCTTAGCTTTCAAACTCCTGCAAGCGCCTGCTAACTTTTCTTAAGTTAAATTAATGCGAAACTGGTAACTCAAACCATGGTACACTCAGTTACATATAACTAGAGCTGCTGGGAGGTTTTCTGGGCCTGCGGGAACACATGTGGGGCGTGCTGTATTCACATTTGCACTGCGATTCTCTCCGGCTCGTAAGTTATTATAATTGCAGGCATAAATTCAATTGGATAGTCATTATATTTCAGTACCGACTGCGTAAACTAGTGTATTAGATAAAATGGGAGTAAACCGCAATCAATAATTAGTTCCAGCATGGAAAATTACTATGCAGTGTAATTAAATTTTGACTGTATATGTTACAAAGATAAAAATTTCTGACAATTGCGATACACAAACGCAAAAAAGAAATATAAATTATTAGAACTATGTAGTTTTTTTTGCAGTTTTAACAGCCACTTTGTTATAATAGATGCGGCTATCAATTTGACGTCCGCTAGCACTAACGACTGCGTGCCCAGCGCTTTCACACAGTTCACTAGAAGGGAGCTTTTGAATGAGAGGCGGTAACCTCAGACAATTAGCCATGTTTAATTCATTAACTGTTTAAACGATCTTTGTTCCTTTAAGGTAACAAGTAAATGAATAAAATTACTTGTTTATTATGGCATAGTTATTTTATAATCCTTTATAAAATATGCAGAAAAATTATTTTGAATTTTTATGTTTTTGTCATTTTTGTAAACTCTGTAAGTGGGTTATGCTATAATTGGAAGTAAATGGAGCATGAAAAATCCACTCTTTTTTGTTTTCCACCTCGTTTTCTACATTTTCGGTTTTCCGTATTGGAAATCCAGTCGATAGCGAGTGCCTGATGGCAATCGGCCGCTATAAGTATCGTGCGAATGTTGATTCAAGTTGATTCTATTACCGCCGTACACCATATGAACCTCTGACGAGAGCGGCTTCCAAAAAAATTCTCATTTCCGCGCAAATTAATCCGCTCAATTTTTGTCTGCCAATAGCTGGGTCACACCGAGAACTTACCTTAAAAAACGGTTCATACACAATACACACATTTATAGATCAAATTTCGGTTTGATTTTTGTGTATTCTTGACAAACTCCTGAAAACGAAGAACAAAAGCAAAATTAAGAGGAATTTTAAGTTCATTTTACAATGAATTGAAAAGCAGAGAAAAGAAGCATAAAAAACATTTCATTTCATTCCAACATTTAAAGCAATTACTATAAAGTTGGCAAAAAGCGCTCCTCTGGCTGGTGCCTTCTGCCGCCCCACCAACACCGCCAGTGGCTTTATTAATTAATGCGGCGAATTCATAGCGTGTACAACACTTTATGACTTGCTAATTGCTCCAACGTGCTACTTACCCACAATATACAACTTTACGCGGTTTTAATACACTTTAGATTTTGGTTCTTCTCTCTCCGTCCACGAAGTTACATAAAATGC
>JAODGC010000008.1:2288517-2303847 GCA_027574925.1 Ecitoglossa quadriceps
ATATACAACTTTACGCGGTTTTAATACACTTTAGATTTTGGTTCTTCTCTCTCCGTCCACGAAGTTACATAAAATGCCATTTAATCAACTTCTTTGCGTTGAAATATAATCCATCCGCACAGATATTAGCAAGTATTTTCACACTCAATAAAGCACCAATGTCGCTACTTTTTTTGTGCGGTAATAATGCGCGGAATTAAATTTGCGTCCGGAGTTAATTAATCATTACGTCTGCATGCCGCTACTGCATAATTAAGACAGCGGTGAAATCGCGCACGACGTGATAAAATTTAATATTCTGATAAAATAAATTTTTTTATTGGTGAAACCATGAAAACGTGGTTCATGTCCATAATGCAGAGAAATCTGACTGTAAGCATTGAGGCAGGGCTGTTTAAAATTTAAAAGGACCGTTCTATTATTAATGGCATATATTGTG
Organism: Ecitoglossa quadriceps; assembly: GCA_027574925.1. NCBI lineage: Eukaryota > Metazoa > Arthropoda > Insecta > Coleoptera > Staphylinidae > Ecitoglossa > Ecitoglossa quadriceps. Next base: position 2,288,957 of record JAODGC010000008.1, read on the forward strand.
AGAGATTTACGAGTTGGTTAATATTGAATGAGAAGGAAGAAAATATGATGGAAGAGACACCTGGTTGTGAATTATGGAAATAGAAAAGGGGTTGAAACATGACTGGTAGTATACTGTTAGGTACAGAATGGTATTCTCCTAAATATAGGGGCTAGACAAATAGAAAACTGTTTTAAACCTATTCTAGGAATTTTCAAAAATAATGAAAAAACGGGAGGACTTTGTGTTACCATTGAATTTATATCTACAAACCAATATTGTCTAGCACAATGCTAAAATTATATATTTTGAAAACATTATTTTTTATGTTTTGTTCTTGCCAAAAAACATAATAATTAATTCTCTCGTAAAATTGTCTTCTTTTTTTTTCATCACATAATATCTTTCGCACTCCATTTAAGCCCTTAAGAAATCTTAATAAAATTAATCCAATTGCAGTTATCCTCCTCTAAGTCTAGTCTTATTGCGGTCGAGTTAAATGAAAACCGAGCCAAATCAAATTATTGCACCCTCCTCCTACTCAATTACATATAAGACATAAATGTGACTGGAGACCGTAAACACATTGTGTAAGTGGGGTGAGCATTGCAAGTAAGAAGACATTGAAAAACAAAAATCACTCGGTTATAATATCACTACGCTGTTTTAGTGAATTGCGAACGCTGCGCAGTGAAACCTCGAAGAAACCAAAGAAGAACGAAATAAATTCAATTTATATCGAGTTAACCGCCACGTCTAGTCGTTGTTTTCATACAATTTTCTACTCGTTTGCCAGCTTATAAATTGGATTATTCGTCGACAGATAGATGTATTTTGAAACCGATTGATGCTAACCTGTTTTTCTTTTTATTGTTTTTTTTGTTCTTGATCAGTTTTAAGGAAAGCGTAATGTTATACATAAACCTAATTTAAAATTATCTTTTAGTAATGGTAATTTAAATAGTTTTATTTTGTTACAGTACTTGTGCTCCTTTGTAACAAATTCAACTGATCAGAGTTCCAGGGCTGATTTCATCAAACAAAAATTGCAGATTTTAAAGGTAAGCTTCTTTTCTTGCTCTTGTGAAATTGGTTGATCTCGTGACACACCAATTTAATCAAAAATATTGCCTCATTTTACATTCCCTGCTTGGTTCGCTCCACTTTAGATTCAACAAGGGTCCTAAACACTCCTTCCTAATATTAATAAACTCGTCTGGAAATTAATTTTGGGACGCGCTATACGACTCTGGTTTACCGCATTTTTCAAAACGGCTGGCTATTCAATTCAAGAACCAGTGCCCCAATTTTATCACTCCCCAAACGCTTAATTAAGTTCACAAACTGACGAGGCACTACTTCACTTAGGCGAGAATCCCATGTAGGGATGTTGAAGTAGGTGAAAGACATTTAGAGAAAATATTTCGGCAATATTGTCCTTTGCAGCTTCTCAGTTTGTACATCGCACATCTAGATAGACACTCTGCGCCACTCTACTTGAGACCATTTTCAGTCTGGGCACTAAAACATTAAAGTATTGTGGCTGAAGGCGCAATAAGAATGTGAAATTCCTCCAACTCCTCCAAACTGAAGCAGGAATAAGTTCTACTTTATAGGGAGAAAACGGAGGATGAGTAAATCCCACGGCGATATTTTTCAGCTTAAGTGAATCGCCTTTCTTCGAGTCTTGTTTATAGTTTTATCTCCCAAGGACAGAGGAGGTAATAGCGTGCAGTTGCCCAAGTACTGCGCTGATTTGTGCCCAATTGCAACGCACTGCATCTTCTACTGAATGCATTCTGCACGGTTGCAACTAGGGGAGCGTGGCATGAGTGTAGAGGGCCCAATGCATTGTTGCTGCTTGGTGAAATTAAGGAAAATTGGAGGGAGCAGGAATCGATGCTGAGATGCCTGGCAACGCACAACAACGCACTGCATGGTTTGCATCCGGTCTGCTACACACACTCCTGATCCCTAGCAACATCAGATGCTTGTCACATTTGACACTAGCCACAATGATTGTGTCACATGTCGTTGGTTTTATCATTTTTTGTTGTTTTGATATTAATAGGACGGTTTGTAATCGGCGGCGAAATAAAGAAACATGTACAAAATTCCGTGTATCCCTATGACCTCGATCCACCATCTTACAACATTGATTCATGGGTGAAACAGTTGCATTTGCAACAGTGCGCATTGGTTGAAGTTGGTGATAAGTATTATGCTGTAAGCAGGGGAAAACGCATCTTAAATTGTTAATTTAATTTGGAGTACTGTAGATATTTGTTGAGAGTCGTCCAAGACGCTTTGATTCAGAAAAGGGCATCAAGGAATACTTCCTTGGTTTGTGTGATGATGACACTCTTAACAAATGGTCTTTCTGTGCTGCCAATCTACAACGAAAGAGAGCAGAAGATTGTAATTTTTATACCAGGAATATGTATAATACCAGAGTCCATAGAAGACTCTGTGATCTCACATTATTAGCTATGAATGCCCCACAATGTGATTGCAATACTGAGCTTTTGGATGAAAAACTTTATAAAGTACAAGGTACATCAAATTATTACTAAAAATAACAACATAGTACTTTATATACTTTTAAGGATTTCCCACTTGCTTTAAACCTCCCCTTCCTACAAGCCTATGTGGAGATAACAATGTTTGTGGTCTAGCTGGATGTAGTCCAAGGACCATTAACAAAAGAGTGCATTCAATTAAATGTGACCGAAAATGCAATGAAAATCAGCCCGTATTTTATCTCTTTACTATTTTTTATTCAGTAAAAGTAACCTATTTATGTTGATAGTTTTGTGAACCATGTGATAAAAGATCGTCTCTTCCAAGACAAATCAAATCTTTCTGGACAGATTGGTCCAATCCTTATTGCACAGATTCCAGCTGCATCTCTCAATTTGATGAAGCAGTCTGCATAAATCGTGAAACGTAATTTAATGAACTTATAAATAAAAGTAGTAATTCATTGAAACAGTAATTCCCTATTTTTAAATTATAGCGGTCACGGAGATATTGACTGCCTTGGACCTGGCACCAGATGGTAATTGTCTCAATATCCAATTATAATTTACCCAATGTCACACTTTTAGCTGCACTCCAGAACTACAAAATTGTAAATGTCACGTCTATGAGGAAGATGGTGCAACCAAAATATTCCGCACGTTCTCAGTATCCCAGCCGGAACAACCAGAATATATGTCTGAAGAGGACTTTATTAACAGTATACCATTGCATTACATGAAAGATAAGTTTCATAAATATCCGGAATACTTATTAAGACCAATTCGTGCAAATTTTGGAAAATCCTTTAAACGGACGTTGGCAAATATCTACGATAGTTTCCCATTTAAATTAGGGAATATCCATCGAGAAAGAAAAGCTTTAAACAAATTTAAATCTACGTTTATGAGGACACATTCCATAAAAAAATCGAGTGATTCAAATAATTTTAAAGAGTTAAACTCTAAATTATCAACTAAAATGATTTCTACTAACTTTGCAACTAGAATTGAAAGTACCTCTCGTACGAATACTACTACGAGTAGGAGTAGTAGTACTAATGATAGTGGGAGTAGTAGTAATACAGTCTTTACTACCAGTGTGAAATCAACAATTCCTTTTATAACTATGGAGTTAACACCAGTTACCACAACATCAGAAATTGAAGAATTTTTAAGTTATACTACAATACCACCAATGAGTATATCTGAAACTCCATTTGTGAGTTTGCCAAATTTAGGAAGCAGTTCTACAGTTTCAATTGAAATAGATTTATATAAAGAACTTCCTTCGACATTATCTTTAACTCCACCACCAAAACCTGTTACCCAAGAAGAAGCAGAAAAAAAGGTGTCTGTTTTAGAAGAAGTTAATGCAAGTCCACTGGATACCTTTACATCAAGTTCTGCAGTTTTGGGACCAAGCGAAAGTGTAACTGGCCTTTCCGGAACAAAAAGTTCGCCTGGTCCAGCAAACAATTATCCAGTTTCAGTTGACACAGATTTGAACGGAAAACTTTCTTCAACATCAACACTAGCTCTACCACCAAAACCTGTTACCCAGGAGGAAGCAGAAAAAAATATGTCTATTTTAGAAGAAGTTAATGCAAGTCCACTGGATACCTTTACATCAAGTTCTGCAGTTTTTGGATCAAGCGAAAGTGTCACTGGTCTTCCCGGAACAAAAAGTTCGCCTAGTCCAGCAAGCAGTTATCCAGTTTCAGTTGACACAGATTTAAACAGAAAATTTTCTTCAGCATCAACACTAGCTCTACCACCAAAACCTGTTACCCAGGAGGAAGCAGAAAAAAAAGTGTCTATTTTAGAAGAAGTTGATGCAAGTCCACTGAACACTTTTACATCTGGTTCTCCTGTTCTGCAGCCAGGGGAATGTGTACCATGTAAAAAACGTCACATCCCATTTATTAAACCAGAAATTAACACAAATGGTATCCATAGAAAGTCACGGATACATCATAAAGGTTGCAAGTATAACCACAATCATCTGGAGAACTCCTGTTTTAAAAAGCGTAGAAAAGGAAGAGATTTAATTGCGATGTTATATCGTACTTCAAATAAATATAATTCTGTTGATAAAAAATCCAAATTGAGACATGTAGCTAGAAGTCAATTCCAGAGGAATATGATTCATCAGCCTAGAAAGTCTACTGAAGTTGTGGAAATATATCCTTGGAATACTGCATTAGATAATTTAGAAGTTATATTGGATAATGTAACAGAAGATACAAAACGTAACTATGGTATATCTCCGCGCGATAAAACGTTGAGGAAAAAATTGTCCTTTGATCTTATGTTCGATGATTCAAAAAAGAAAGATACTCATCATTCTAGAAGTTATCAAAAGAGACCTTATAGAAAAAGATTTCTTGTAAAACCTCCAGTTAAACGTCAATTCATTCCTAAGTTCAACAGAGCTACATATGAAAAAATCATACCACAGTTGATAATCCCCTTTAATGGAGGTACGCTTGATACTCCAAATGATCTTCAGGGTAATCATCGTGAATTAAATTCTCACTTCGAACAGCATTTCTACGCTAGAACACATGAACCATGCATTAAAGAAGAAATACCACAGTTTGGTTATTATTTAAAAACTGCCTACTCTTCTGCCACAACTAAGAAAAAAGAAAAATTTCATTCGGAAATGGAAGATGAGGATTTTATTACTGATGAAAATGGATTATGGGTAACTACTAGTAGGATAAGACCATCAACTCAAAATACTCAGATGTTTCAAGGTGGTCTTTGGATGGAGATGAGAACAAAAAGAATGGGGCTTCCTAAAAAAAATAGTTTTGAGTGTATGGAAAGTAATACTTGGTCTACTGTAGAAGAGGTGCCTAGTAGTTCTACTGTGGGAGGTATGCATTGAATTCAAATTCATCTGTATCTAATTTAAAGTTGAAAGTTAAGTTTTGTTGCTTATCCAGTGCTTAATCATGACAATTCTCGTAATGTTCATCCAATTGTCTCCAACACTGAATTTGTTATCCAAGAAGATGATGAGGAGGATGCGTTGGCTTTGGAGGAAAAGCTAGACCAAATCTCAGATGAATCCAAGGAAAATGAGAATGACATCCAGGATAAAAATAAAAATCCCGACGATAATCATAAAATTCTACATAACTCTATATGTAATATCAATTTCTCTTTTTGCAAAAACACAGTATTAGTTTATCAATTATAGGTCCCGATTCATCTACAACACAAATCTGCAGAAGATCTAATTTTGACTATGTAAACCCTAATATGCTCGAAGATGAAGATGAAAATTGGCATAATGAATTTAATAGACATACCCCAGCGCCCCAAGCTAATGTTGATCAACCAGATACATTGGAAGATGAAGACCTTGCTCACTCGGTTAAGAAAAAACCTATTGATTACGAGGAATGTTTGGACTTAACCCATGGTTTTCTTGATTCCAAAACTGTTGATACAAATAAGCGTAATAATAAATCAGTTTTAGAGGATGCAGAAGAAAATGGAAATTAATTCTGGATGTTTTAGTAAAATCTGCTGGTGTTGTCAAGAGGTATTCCAAGGAGTCTTCGGAGGAGATTTCAGATGATGAAGAATTGAATTATGATGAAGATGATGATGTAGCTTTGGAATATGATGAGGATGATAAAGAGCAAAAATTGACTACTATAGAATATACTAAAGAAAAGGGAGAGAATAAGGGCATCAATGCAAAAATTGATAATCTGAAGATGATTGAAGGAAATGCGATTGATGGCAACGAAGTCCAGGAGACAAATAAAGAGGTTTCCAAAAAAGATGCTTATTTGGTTATGTACAATATATTTATTATTATACTAATTTATACTAGATAATAAAATAGATCATAAAATTGGTTTCTTTCTTGGAAAGAAGAGTTAACAAGGTTTGTTGTAAATTGCAGTGGTCTGCGTCCTGTAGTTTCACTAACTATTGGACTATTTGTATATTTATCAACCCTTGGGATCATAAATAAATTCCCCATCAGCATTCTTGTAATTTTTATTGCGGTGACTCACTAAACCCAAACGATACTACATTTTACTCTATATATTCATTTTGTGTAGTTAAAGTCTACATTTTCAATTTGTGTCTTAAAACTTTGATGAACTGCTTTCACTCTATAGTATGCCTTCTCATTTTGATTTTAATACCGGCGAAAAGACACCCTAAGCAATATGCAGCGTGCAAGTACATGCGTCAATATTAACAGAGGCTGGCCCCAAAACGTAACTTTGGCTTGGATGCCACCAAAGCTGCTTTCTATTCATCGCAAATATTAAGCCACCGACTACCGAGGAAGCCACTAGTTTGATGGCTGGATGGCTAGACGGAAATTAGAGATGTTTTATAAAGTTGGAGAGACATTGAAACTGATTTGAGGTGAAAGCGGAAAAGAGATTTGAAATCTCTAAACAATACTGAAATAAGACAATGAAATATAGACACATTTTAAGAAAAAGATAGTATTTTATTTGAGAAGCTTGAAATCAAATTTATTTCCTAGTTATTATTTTACTTTTTACCTTCTTTCTATTTTCCCTCTTTTTATAAAAAAATGCAAACGTGATTTTAATTAAGTCACGCAAAACATTCAACACCACTAGCCATATTTACGAGCGCGTCCAAACCTGCACGACGAATTCGCCGCCCAATGCGCATGCCGCCTCACGCACGTGTTTCCAGCGTCGCGACGCCAGCTTCAGTTTTACTTTGGCAGTGTCCGCACGCACCTCGCGTTCCTCTAAAAGCTCCAAAGCTTACACGTTACTCACACGCGTCTCCTGACGCGTTCCTCAACAAAAGCAAGCGGTAAGTTAGTTCACTTTGTTTACTCGTTCTAACTTTCTAACTGCTGCTTCAACCATAAAGGGATAATAGTTGTGAGCCAAAGATGTACCAACTATCCTTAGAAGTTGTCGTTTATCTTATGATCTTGAAATAATATTGTGTTGGAATAAAGAAAAATTTTAAAAAAGAAAAATGATTTAGTGGTAAAAAGAAATAGTAGCTAAATACTAATTCGGAGACACGGTTGGTTTTAGATGTTATGTATTATCCTTGTGCATTTTCACATGCGTGGGTGTAAGTACATTAAGTCGTAATTTACTTCTGGCTCTGCGTGCGCAAAATTCCAACCGTGCTGCATGATTTACAACCATGCAGTAGGCACAATTAAATAGCCACTGTATGACCACTCAGAGTTGAAAAAAGTGTACGAAAGATTTGACATTAGGATTTATTATTTTGGATTATGTTAAGTCAACATAAAAATAAATGTTTTTTATCTAGATTATTTTTTGGGCGGGAGTTGCATTCTAACCTCTAGCTAACCCTTGAATAAAATTGACCGTGTTTTTAATTAGGTGCTAAAATTTACGTTGTAAACAGCTGTTATTTAATCAGCAGATACAAAGTCAAAGAAAATACGTTATGTTAACATTTAATTAAGTCCAATTTTATTAACAAACTTTGACTATAAAGTTCCATCATGTCCAATTACGTCTCCTATAAAATTTTGATTCCTCAGTCAAAATCTTGTTTCAATTGGGATATTAATCTACGTTTATTGCACCTTCAAAAGTGATTGATATTTAATTATCTCTGGTGATAATGTTTATGGTTTACTACTTAATTATAGTGTTTATGTTTTATTATATATTATAGAAATTTATATATAACATTCTATAAATATTGAACACAAATATTAATATATTCTTGATTTGCCCGCTAATTGAAGAAAATCCATCCAATTAAGCGCGTACCGCCGCATGACCGCCTCCAATAGCAAACTTTTCTACTTGAACTTGCTAAGAGTAAAGTAGTCGGAACTGCCGTCGACGTGCACTAATTATAATTCCAGCCGCGTTCTAATAATTGTAATAATTATAAGATTTAGCGGGGCGAGGAAGCAAGTTGCAAACTTTAAAATCTTAAAATGTTTACCTTAAAAATTAGACTCGGCAAAATTAAAATAATGAAATAGGAAGGTGAAAAATATGACAAAAAAGATAATTTATCATTTATTTCTTCAGTAGACACAATATTAATCACATCTCGTTCTTTATCATGGATGAGGCGTTGAAACGATGAAAACAAATGGGCCTTGGTAGCTAAAAAAGACGTGAGAAAGAATACCCTAGGGATATCAGCAAATTTTTAGATGATCTTACTCTGGAGAGTGGACTTAAACAAATCTACAAAAAGCAGGAAAAGAATGATTCATACTTTTCTGAGCTTTTGGGACTAAACAAACATTTTTTGGAGGGAAATAAAATGATTCACACTGTGTAAATTATATATATTATTTCTAATGCTTACTCACCCCAATTAAATACGAGTGGAGACATGAGAAAGTATGACATACATCAATAACTATTATTTCTACCTGAACGCACCATGTTGCCCGTGCTACATCAAATTAAATTTCATTGTGCTTAGTTGACGTGCTTTTCCTGCTGCTTTTATTTTTAGGGAGACATTCAGACGGTGGGGAATGTCAATTTTGACCAACTGATGGGCAAAACGTAGAACGATCATTAATTGACTGATATTTTTAATAAAATTTCATAGTTCCTTTTCTCAACGTTAAACAAAAACCACAAAAGTGTTTTAGATTTAGATTACTAGATTTTGGTTTAGAACTGAGACCTGATGTAACACTGCAGTTTTTTGAATTCTTAGAATATTATTCTAAAAAAGTAAAAACAACAAATTTTATATGAAAAATTATATCAAATTATATACATTGTTTTCATAAAATAAAATTAAGTGTTTTGTTCATCTTAGTTACGACGTGTAAGACATTCACTGTATTGAGATGAATTACTTTCACACCCATGGCATGATTTTTATAATGGCATGATTTCATTATATTAACTTGTACTGTTGCACTGGATTTTGTTTTAGAAATTAGTCGTTTTAGTAAATTTTTTATTGAGGAGAGTAACATGGAAAATATGTTTGTATTTTAAAGTTTGTTGCAAAAATAAATTTATGTTAATACAATATAAAAAAATTATAATTTTGGTCAAAAATCTTTAAAATAGATTATGGAAAATATGATAGTTTAACAAAAAAATAATTTCTCATTTAATGATTTGTGTATAGCTTATCTAATATCAATCTTCTTAGTAATTTCAAAAGCACCATTAGCATTTATTTCAAATTATTATTATTTTTTTCAATGAGGAAATAAGAGAATAAAATCATGAGGTGAATAGAGTCCAATATATTTGTAGAAATGGAAAAAAGAGCAAACTCTGGAAAGGAAGTAAAATATATATTGCAAAGATACTTAAGTAAGAATAACTAGGAGTAATTGTAGGAAATAATCCGGAATCTCCTCTGTTTGTTGGTGTGATGATAACGCGACTATTCCAACTAAATGCTCTCTTTAACCGCTACTGCAAAAAGCACAACTTTCTTCCTTCCTTCTTCTTTATTTCTGCTCTTAACATGAGGACATGTTCTCTGCACTTTTGTTTTTCATCTTTTAACCCATCCAAGCGGAGATTCCATGAACCTTGTTCCTTGTTACGTTTTACACGTTCCAGTGTCGCAGCGGAAGATAACACATCCGTTTCCAAGCTGACGTCGCAGCGATATCCGCCGTTTCAGCCGCCCCCACGCGCGCCCAATGCTCCCCCGAGAAGTCAGCAACATCACGCCGTTCATTTCGGGCATTTCGATGCGTCCACCGCACGGATTACGTTAATAGCAAATCGATAGGGACACTCAAAGGGTTGGGGGTGGTTTTGGATAAGGTTTTATGTACCTGGTGCGCCGGCATTGCGCCTCGAGCGTGCGAGGCTAAGTGGAGAAAAAGAAACTAGACGCCCACCAATATTGATCTAAATCTTGTTGATTTACTACGCGATTACAGCAGGGAAATGCAGGATAGTTTTTGTTAACCTAGATATACACCAGATGGAAACATAAACGATTTAGGGTATTTAGTAGATGTGACATTAGGATAATGAATAAGAATACGAATTGTCCCAAGGCCTGGAAAACAGTGAAGCAAAAGTACCGGATAAACAGACCCAAATTAATATAGTGTTATAACTAATGTATGAAATTAAAGCATAATAAATTTTAGACAGTTTAAAAATAAAGAATAACAAAAAATAACCAAAACCTATTTCTATAGTCAATCTATTTTTAACGGAAAACAAAAGGAGATTTTAACAATAGTAACATCCAGTCCAGGTTGGATGCAGGGTGTACCTGTAAATCAAATTCTCAGCCCCCGTGGCAGGCCGCTACCGCCGCCGGCTGAGCGACTATAATGTCCGTTGTAGTGCTTGCGTTCTCTGGTACTGTCTGGAATAAATACATAACCAGCAGAATTGGCAGACGGGTGCTTCTCATTCACAAGCAGGATATCAGAACGATGATGACTCAAACAAGCATTGTACAGCGTAGTCGTTTTTCTGTTCACTGAAATTGCATTTGATTGAATTTGAAAATACTGAGGAAGGACAATATCAAATGTAAAATAAGTTTAGTTACATTGTATTTATTATTTAAAAAATTAGGTTGTATCATATTTTATAGAAAATTTTATTTCACAAATAGTATGTAGAATAGAGAATCCAACATTCTCGAGTAAACTACCACTAAAAGCTTTCCTTCCTGTCATGTTGGGTGAGAATGACACCTAAATTTGTCGGTGTCGATGCAGTAAGGAGCTGTTGTATGTTATTTTATTTTAGTTTTGCTTCTCTGGTATTTTAATCATTGGGTGGGTGGAAAAAGTAGACATAATTTGAAAATAAAAACCAGAAAGCTTTCAGATCTCGTTAAGTATTTAGAGCACTCTGCAGTTCTAATATTTAGAACAGGAAATAAAATTGATAAAACGGAAAGCGTCGTGTCATGTACAGCGCATGCAAACACTTGAGATGCAGCAAGCACAGCAGAAAATAATTGAAAAAAACAGACAAATAGAAGTGGATTACTTTTTATCAAAATCAACAAGATTCCCAGATCCCTAAAACATTGAACTTTCTTCCGTTCTTATTAAAAGTCATGTAAATTTATTTTTTATACTTTCTACAAATCATTCTAAACACTAGGCTTTAAATTAACTCTTTCACTCAAATATTTCTGTCCGCAGCTAGCATCAGTTAGCGTAGCTTTTCTCATTCCGAGCTTTGAATTACGCGTCAAAGTTCGCGTGTGCTTCCATTGGTTTATATTCCGGGCGAGTATGTGGAGATAGCGTAATGTGAGGCTGAGCATGGAAGGTTACAAGGACTACCCTTTTTCCCTTACCTGAGCAGATGTGAAACGACCTTTCGGTAAAGTTTGCTATATGCATCAAACTACAAATCTTCTCTATCGGCCCTGCAATTTCACTTCCATTTAGAAATCAGACTATCGCAAATATTTGATTAATGTTTTTCATGTCTTATAAAGTTCTTCAAAGTATACAAAAAGTAGAATTTTATAAGGAATCCACTTTTACACTGTTCTTATTTTTTGTTCTGTTGTAAGAAGATGCGCAATAGAAATTTTATAGCTTAAGTTTTCCACTTTTGAAGGCGAAACAAGATCTGCCTGCAGCCATAACGTAGAGAGATTTATGAAAATTCATCATCTCAAGCATAATTTAATCGTTTTTTAAAAGATACCCTAGATTTATTACTTGCAACTCCTCCAGTATGGTAGAAAAAATAAAAATAAAATTAAATACTTATTATTAGTTTAATTTAATGCCAACTAATTTAATCACACCGCTTCTTTCTTATTTCCTCTTTAGTCTGAATTAGTACTTGTTGAGCTAATTCAACACCTTGGGTATTTCATCGTGGCGGAAAAATGATCTTGGCAAAATCAAGAGGTTTTTATATTAAAATCCTCCCTAGGGATATAATTTAAGATAACGACGGTCCATTGAGGAGACTTACGAGAAGGGAGATAATGTCTCGACGCCATTGAAGGACGAAAATAAGTGATGTGGGAAAAAAGCAAAAAGGAAAAGTTGGTTGGCGGCTGTAAAGCCAGTATGCTGGAATTTGTCGTTTTAGTTTCACGTTTCAAGCTGCAGGAAGCTCTTATTATTCATAAACTATGCAGGAGTTGGAAGTGGAGGATGTTGTAAGCATCACAATGTTGAAAAACCTATGATTTTCAAAAAAATGTTGTTTTACTAAAAGATTGCAAGTTATTTGTGTGATTACTCTGTTTTGAATGAATAGAATTCTTCTAAGGAGCTTTTCACTACTAATAATCAAACTGCAAGCTTCTCCCCGAGGGATACTTTCTTTATGTTGTAAGGATATTTTTGCAAATAATGAGGCTTCGTTATAAACTCTCCGATTCCACAAACTGAATAAAAATGTTCAACAATGCTCATTATATTGATTCTCGATACATCATGATTTCCTTTCATTTAAAGCAAGATAAATAATTTAATTGTTTATTGGTTTTTAAATCATCAACAGAGAAATAACAATGAAAAAGTAAGTTTTATCGTTACCTTTCACTGCGTTAGATGCTCAAACGTTGTGAGAAATTTGATTAGGAAAATGCGTTTGCTCGCAGTCGCATCAATTTAAACTTTGTGTGGTTTCACCCCCTCTAGGGAAACACTTTTAAAAGAATCAAAAATTTTTAAAAAAATACAATTTAAAATTGAAACATTCTTAATATATGACTATATTGTGACCTGCATGTTTATTCTGATTTAATTAAAATAAAATATCTTTTATTTTCATCTGAACAGGATGTGATTTTTCACAGTTAACGAGAATTTAATTACGTTTGCTTCCAATTAGCGTTGGATCTAGAATTAAAATACACTAAATAAAATGCAAATGCACAACGCGTTCAATAATTAAATTCCCTGCCTTCAAGTAACAAAGAAATCAGAGGCGTTTTAATTAATTTTGATCTAGGGATCAATTTGAATTCAGTCTTAATTTGTTTTGAATGGTGCATTGATAAAAATATTTTATTTTTTGTATTGATTGGTTTTTAATAGTAATTTAATATTAATAATACTCCTTGTTGAATCGTTTCAAGAAAACTGAAAACGTTAGCATATCTTTTGCAATATATTCTTGAGTTAATGTTGTGTAAATGGAGAAAGTGTTTTTAAGTTTATCCAAGCATATGATGTAATCGTTGTTTCAGGCCTAAACCATAGACACTTTAAATTCAGCTATAAAATAAACTTCCAAAACTTTATGGATAAATTTTATCATAACTTATTTGCCCTTTTTTTTTATAAAACACTTTAATTTATTTTGGTATTTATTTGGTTAAATGTAATTCCTTTTAAAAAAATTTTGAAAGACTCTGTATAAAATATGAGTACCTCTATGATTTTCCTGGACTAACACCATCACTATCACAACTGACGATGCTTACTACTTTGCGCTGTCGGTTTGATTTATCGCTACATTAGGTTTTGCGGAAGAAGCCCCCGCATGCCATCGCCAGGACAAACACTTGGCGTTCCCGGCGCATCCACCCGAGCAACTTTTGCGCGTGCATCCCCGCGCTAAATCGAATTACGTACCGTTCGATTATTCCAATCAGCCAACTTAACGGCGCTCATAAATATCCGATCGGAGGATACTTTCTGAGGTGTGTAAACAGCCATAACTTGCCACTGCAAACACATCAACTGATAATCAAATAAATGAAATTTAACCCAAGAAGAAAACTAGCCTAAAACATTTGTTGCAAGTGGAAATAGTATTGTTTAATATATATCTATGTAACCACAGTGCTTTCAGTACTAAAGACAAGCAAACGGCAGGGTTGATGAAGGCAGCAGTTTGGGTGTTTAACAGACAAACGTAGGAACGAACAATGAGCAGTAACAATATTACAAATGAGTGAGAGAGTACAAACAATTTATACATAATGTATCTGCTTTGTATTGTATACAAATGTACGACTAAATGAAGCTAATCTCTCACAAACATTAATAATCATAATATTTTATGTAGAATCAACATAAAAATTTAAATCTCTTGTTTTTTTCAGATTCATTCCAATTCCGAAGGCACCAATATTCTACTTATTGTTACACTCTCCGGCATCAAAGTATGCTCACCAAACGAAACTGTAAGCATATACCAATGCTAGTTAATGGATGAATATTTGAGACCACTGGTTGTAAACCCCCATCATCCACCAAACCTCTCTCTATTATTTACCAAATTCTCTTACACAGCAAATACCTTTTCAGCTCTTTTTACCTGTGCGCATATTCCCTCCAAATTCCATCTGGAAAGATAGAGGAGTTGAGTATAGAGCAAAATGTGGAATGTATAAATTTATCAGGAAGTTGCTCGGATCTCGGCATCTGCTCGATTTGATGATCCTCCAGGTTTTCTTGTATTTCTACAGCCA